>DWUN01000348.1:0-24421 GCA_018249975.1 Passova gellias
CACCCAGCTCTACCCTCTTTCAATACATCTCGTTCTTTAGATATTATTGGAAAAAATGTAGTACCGACTATGTTAATTGCTGCAGTCGATATCGACATATACTTAAAGTAAACTTTCTCTTATCAGGAAAAGGAGAAATGCCATTAAAAACGGAACAGAACTACATTCGTGTCAAAGAACCGACATTCGACTTGCTTCCGCGAGAGGGAATCTATTTGGCTTGAAGCTGGTAATACATAAACGCTGATGCAATCCCTCCACTTCCTAGCTATAAACTGCTTTTCATTTCCTTTGTTCTCCTTTCCATATACAATTGAATTCAGTTCATCCAGTATGTCATTATTACGTCTAGCTTTTAGACTGATTTGTCTAGAGGCACATTAAATTATTGTTTTTTGTATTAAAATGTTACTATGTTTGACTTTTACAAAATCCTAAAGTTAGCTCGTGATAAGACATGTCAGAGTTAATATCAAAAATGGATATTTCCAAAATAATTTTTATTATATATATATATATATATAATATTAAACAATATCGATAATATGTAGGTAGATAATCTACTCACGAAATAAAAAATATTTTTTTGGTTGGTAAAATGTTACTTGTGCACAAATATTTATTTTATGGAAACTGCTTTTTACCGATTTACTTATTGTTTTACTACTGAACACGGATGTGCTCTCGTAGTGAGAGAAGAGAGTGCGAGAGAGAGAGAAAGAGAGAAGTAAGCCGTAGTCCACTTCGCAGGCCAAGTGCGGATGTGCGTGCGTGCATCAATCGTGCATGTCAGAGAGTGTCGGTTAATTCCACTTATACCAAGCTGTTTACGTGAATTAAAACTATAACGTCAGGAATGGCCTATGTGAAATACGTTAAAAAATCAACTGAAGTGTAGCCGTCAGTTTCCGAACCAGTTAGAAAGTTCTAGAAAGCTCTCAGTCAGTCACAGATTGTTCCACGAACTTGCTGAAAGCTCCGAACTATATTGAAGTGCTTAATACGGAGTTTAGAATTTTGTGGCTCTTTTTTTTTGGTAACTTATCTTTTCACGTATGAAATTTTCATTCTCAATTTCTCACATATCTCACAGCACGAAAATATGAATGTTCTCTGAAGTGCGTGAGTCTAGAGATCGGTACCGGCCAGTATGGTAAGTATCCCCATAAACATTATCAATATTAGAGGGGTCGTGTCAAGCAGTGTAACAATAAAAGGACTGGAAAAAAATCTTGGACTGGATAAAAATCTTTATATAAAACTGGCCTCTAAAGATTTAATGATTTAAAAAAAATTGTTTCCGGTTAAATTTTGGTTTCCCAAAGGTTATACTGTTACCTTTTGAATTAAAGTAAATATCTGTATCTGTATCTGTATGATTAAGAATAGTATGTAAGTTAAGCTGTCTGGTCACAATACAATAGGCTTTGCCTAGTTCGGGCTTAAGCATGTATGAAATGTTATAAGAAGCGTTAAAATTATTACTTTACTTCAATCACGTATATTATAACAATACGAACAAGTTACAATAAAAACGACAACCCGCCAAATAGTATGTCGCGCTACCTTTTACCCAGTTCTTGGCAAGAACTTGTTTCAATAACGCGTAAGTTAGTAAATTAATTATTTTTCCCTTTTGTAACTACGTCGCGTATCCGATACATTACAGAAGTTGATCGCATGACGTCAGTGAACGCGTGGATGAACACGCACGCACGCGATCTGTAGTGGTGTTAATAACCGCTGCGTGTGTGAACAAAACTTGTTGTCTCTAGGGAGATATATATACCTGTATATCCCGGCCTCTACGTATTGCTAGACAATGCCTGTGAAAATTTTCATCACCGTTGATTGTAAATTAAGTGACAAATTTAATGTTGTAGGATCGTTTGTTTTATTTTGTTTTATTTAATTAATCATACTTTAATGGTGAGACCACGGCAAATTAGGTTACAAGACAAATGTCTTTAATAATCGAAGTGTATAACATGAACAATGAACAATCCATTTCTTGAGTAGGCAAGTTACTTTTAGCTTAATTTGCGGCTTACGTTTTTCTTATCGACCCTCTCTCGACCAATCAATCCTTTCTCTTATTTCTAGACTTCTATTCGTATCGCCGTATTTAATCGAAACGCCGCCTATTCTGTTATGTAAATGGAAAAGTTCAAAGAGTTTTATGTCTGGAACTTTCTTGTATAAGTTTTCTTTACTAAAGCCAGTCTAAGGGTTACATTATGTAATGAACTATGAAATACTCATAAGACAAAACTTTCGTTAGGTAACGTGATGTTTCGCTATATTTATGACGTTTTTTGTGGAACCCTTCGATTCTTCCACAGCTGGATACGGGTCTGCTCTCAAAGTGAGAGGATGTTTAACTGTAACACGCTGGTCAAGCGCGGATTGGCAGACGTAATACACCACAGATAACATACATATACTTCACCTGCTGTAAGGCGTGTAAGTTTCCTTAATATACATACAATTAATACAAAATGATATACATATATACATGGTATTCAATACAAGTAGTTTGCAGTTGTGCGAAGTTATCAATTAATAATTAATTTGTTTGTAAACTGTGTTTGGTTATTTGATCCAAGTTTATTGTTGGTTGTTAATAATATCGTAGTTTAACGTGCAATTTGAACTAGTTCTAAATTAATCCGCACTGCGAGCTGTGCTAGTGGATAGTGAGCATATTCTGCTTGTTCATTGTTTCTCAACCATTTTTATGTCGCGATTCACAGTAAACCCCCTAGCGACCCCCTTTTGCGACCCCTTGCGAGCTCTATATAAATTTATTATTCCATTTTGTTATTGTATAGATATATAATTTTATAAAGCCGTATTAAAATGTATTAATTCTTAATAAACGAATCATTTGCATTCAGGTCATATTATTTAGAAGAACAATTTATCCCCTTAAGGGGTCGCGAACCACAGGTTGAGAATCTTTGCACTAGCAACGCACGGAAGCTTTGCAGGAAATTGAAAGGGCCTTGGGTACACTACGTATAGTATTTGGATAAATTTATTACTATATTGATTCCACGTAGCACATTTCCACAGGAAATTATGAATAAAATAGCTTGCGGTTTGAACTTAGATGTACTATGCCTTCTGAAAACGGAAGTAGTTGGTAAGCGAAACGTGTTTATAATTTCCGCTTAAGTTACGAAGAAAATGAGATACGGTTGAGTGAACGGTTCTACAGTAACAATAACAGACTAGCACATTTAGTACCAGATTAAATTTTCTCAAGCAAAACTTACTTCAGCGTTTCAATTAAAACTTTAGGAATACAATGAAAAGAGTAAAATGTTATAAAATACATTATGGAGGTACCCAAGAGGTACGTTTATATATAAATGAAAATCAATAATATTATTTTTATTAATATTATTTATTCATTGCTAGCTTTTACCCGCGGCACCACGGACCGCTAAATTGGAAATACCAAAAACGCATAACTTCTTTAATTTTTATTATTAATCAAAAACGGGAATATAAAATTTCAAATGCCTAACCTCCGAATCGACAAATTTTCATGCAAAACTTTCCACCCCAATTTTACCCCTTTAGCGGTGCGATTTTCAAAATTCTTCCCTAAGTGCTAACTGACTTGACCAAAAGGCCAGTTAATGATTAAATTGATATCCAATGTTTTACACATTTTATCTTCGAGCACGTACTAAGCTCTGTGTTAGTTGCATTACTCAGTAGTCTTTGTCGTAAAGTGTTTTCTTCTAATATTATGTTTACAGCATTGTATAACAATTTAGTGGAAATATCATAAGCGTGTGAATAGATTCCACCCTTAGCTTCAATATGTTAAGGGCAGGTCATTCCACACATCCAGTTCTAAATACAACGAAGACGCTCAGTCACCTTACCCAAATGTAATTTTCTAAGTGTTACATCTAATATTCAGCCTCGCTGTTAGTTCGCTTTACTTCAATATTAGTTTCTCTCCATTAACTGAACGCCTAAGCCTCATTTCAAAAGAGACCAGATAAACGTTAGCCAAGTAACGAACTAGACAGCTTTCATTGCGGAATATGCTCTGGATAATATCCTTTCTGTTTCCATTGAAAGGAAATTGTCCTTGAATTTCGGAGATATCTTGGAAATGTAAGATATATTGACAGCCAAAGAAAAAAATTGTTTCTGCTTACAATCAAAAGTCGTACTTGCGCAATAGGCGTAGTGGATGCTTTATTTTATCTTTTTGAAGTATTTTATTGCAGAACGATTAATTGAATTGTTAATACCAATTACACTTTGCGGGGGATTTGACGGAGGTTTAATTAAGAATGTGAAAACAAAATGATTCTTATTAGAAATCATCAATAACACTGGCAGCGAGAATCCTAATATTTCCCAGTTAAATTTGTAGCCGAAAGCTCTAAAGGAAATGAGGCTCTACATTCTAGGTTTAATTTGGCATATCGCCGCCTTCCTTTATTAAATAGTTCCGTAGACATCGATAACTCTTGATAAGTATTTAATAAACATTTTATACCAAACCTACATTCGATGTAATAGACGTCCAAGTTTATTAGCATTTTATAAGTTCACAGTTCATATATGTATGTGTACATAGTAGGTTAAAGGCTTAGTTATTACTAAGTGTTAGAATTATTATCACAAACGCTACATAAACGTCGGCGCTTAACAAAACACTATTGGCTTTACCTCTTTCATATGCAAATCGGCCGATGTCCGACGCTCCACCGTATACACCATTTTACTTAGACCGGTCATTGTTGGCTCAATGAATCGCATTCGAGTTAGATTTGGATGCAACAGGGGTCTTCGATACTGGTGGTATATACGATGGTGTTAGCTAATTCACGTTGAGCCTAACTGTGATAAACCGTTATTTGGTCGGTGTTGTTACATGCATATTGATTTTTTGTAATATCGTAAAATCTTATAGCTTCGCAGTAGTAGTAGTTTCATGTAATGTATTGATTATGATCGTCTGTTGTAAAACTAGGATGAACATGAAAAGAGAATCCAATCCCGCAGTAATCAGGATTGTCTCTAGTACTGAAATACACAAATATTCTTCACATTGGATATTACTCATCATGAATCATATTGTTCTGATGCTGATAGAGTTGTTTCTACTCATAGATGAAATGTAAAGATAAATGGGCGGTAATAAAATAATGTATTTGCAATTAAACCCAAAAATGGCGTCAAAGTATTTGATAAACCAATAAAATAATATTAAAAACCATTACGTGGTCATTTATCTATTCTGATGTTAATTTTAACCAAATAACAATACCAATATTGTAGACATTTGAATAAGAAATAAAGGAATATTCTGTGTAGTTTTTTAGCTCTTATTTGTAATATCAAAGCGAAAGGAGTATCAAATATTCCAGACATGAAGTCATCAAAGCGCCAAGAATATTTTCTGTTAGTTTTTTTTTTGTTTCATACCCGTATTAAGTTTTCGGTCCACGTACCTACCAGGTGGTTGATATGTTTAATAATGCAACCGCAATTACAGTTCAACGTCAAAGTAAAATATGGTGCATTACCCTGGGGTCCCAAGTAGAGATGAAAACTATTATTTATGTAGACTTATTTGAAATATTGTTTCGTCAAATTCTTTACCTTCAAATTAAACGGCACAAATAAAATGACAGTTTCGATAGTTGACTGTAGTCCTTTCTAGAGTTTCTAGGTTCGGATCGACCTAACAATTGGTAGATGGCTAAAGTATACTTCACCACGCTGCTCCATTGTGGGCTTGCGAAGATACGGTTCAGTAGCAAACCCGTATGTGGGATATTTGGAAACTAAGTTATAGGAATGGTACCAGCCTGTAAAAAACGGAGCTGATTGCTCAACGCACCCTCGGAAATACGAGAATACTCGTGAAAATTCGCCACTAAGGGCCATCCATGCAAGCGCCATGACCTCCCAGGAATGCTTAACTATACAGACCGCTAGAGATCTGAAATCCCCTCAGGACATGACTAGGGCTTCGCTAAACTGAAGCGAGGGTGACCCGCGTAGATTTCAATCCCATAGGAATATCGGGATAAAATTTTTAATATTTCTAAATATATTATTTTATAGTTATTTGTTTGAATTGGACTAATAGCGTATTTTTTAGTTTTTCAAACTACAATATTTTATTACAAAATTTGTTATTACATATTAAACCATGGTAATTATTTGTATTCTAAAATTACGATTACTATAAAGAAGACCATTAACACAGAAATTCGATGATTCAGAAAACTATATTGATATTATACACAGTTACATTATACTGACACTCTAAGTTGAACTTTTATTACTAGAATTGAAACTTTGGAGACAAAAATGGCACTGTTCTAGTAACTGAAAATAGACGAAAGTCTTTAACTGGATCCTTTCCTAAAGTGACCTTGTTTGCTTTCTTTGTGCAGTTGTAAGGATGTCATCAGATTTAGATCGTTTCGATGTTTAATTAACTGAACCGATTTAAATGCGTGATTAAAAACTACATTTTAAACGCTTACGTTTCTAATATAAAAGATTTTTTTGTTATCTTATGTACACACAGCAAGATTTGCCGCTATTTTTTGTACCATAGCTATGATTACTGTATTTTTTCAACTTTTTTATATGCATACTCTACATTCTGCATGATACGAGTGTGTATATTTTTAATATTAAGTTTTGCGAAATAAATATGGTTCTTTTTCTTTCTCTTTTTCGATCTTTGTTCTTTCTTTCTAAGTTAAATTTTCAAAGTTCAAAGTTTCGTAGTATGAAAAATCAATCTTTAATGAAGCAATACTTTCAAAACCGGGTTATTCATTAACATTAATGGTACTTATATTAATCGATATTAATAAACCGACACTCATGAAACCAATCAGTCAACAGCTTCCGAGCTTCCAATTCTCAAGAGATAGTTAATCACAATGCGTATCGGTTCTTGAATGTAATGTGGTACAACAAAAACAATGTTCGCTGTCTGAAAACGCCATTACTGTTTACGTGCACAAGTCGCTCCTTCGAGAGCTCGTTGGGGCCCCTATCGACGACACAAGACTCTGAAAGCATCTGAACATTTAATGTTTTCAGAAAACACCGCATATAACGAATCCTCGAATACAAAACTAACGATTTACATTTTATTTTACCTAGTATCTTTGAATGGTGAAACTTGTATAATGTGAATTTGGCGTTAGGCAGCGCAACTTCAATATAAGCAAATGCTAATACGAACTCTTATGTAACTGTTAATGACTAACTTATACATTATGTAGAGTCGATCAATTGGTAGAGATGTCTTCATAGAGTAAGACAATGCTTGCCATGTTGAGTGAAAATATGGATGGTCTGAACTGAAACGTTCCTTATCATATTCACTTATATAATTTAAGAGGACGCCTTTGAAATATTAAGGAATCAGTTTTAAAAGTACATTTGACGCGACATAGAGTTCGTGGAACGATAGAGACGTAAGTTTAAATATAACCGATGCATTCGCGAAACGCGAGCACATTGGCGGAACGTAAAAGCATTCCAAAAGCGACAATCAACGTTAAGATCCCACTGCTTATTGTTTCAACTCTCGCATGCTGAGACGCTTAAGCACTTTGGCGCAATGGCGCGAAACGGGGAACGGCCGGAAATAGCAAACTCGACCTCAGACTGGCTCGATCGCGGCGTCAGCGTACGAATGCAATATTAAGTTGGAGAAAATTGTGGCAGCCCCCGCGCTCCTGGAAATAATATACGGTATGTATTGTTTGTCGTTCCACGGTATGTTCGTTCAGTTTAAATACAAAATAGTAATTGAACAAGAATAAAGTAATATTGTTGACAGATAAATTTAATTGCATCGAGCATTGCTTCGCGGAATTCTATGTTAGAAATGAAGTTGATATTATTCCAGACAAATATATTAGTTTAAAACAGCCATTGTTACATTATCATCCATTTTCGACGGCTGACTTTGTCTGAAGGTCTAAAGTTGTGTCGAGTCACGTTCAATAAAACACTCGCGGTTCAATCTCCATCACATCAAAGTAATCAGAACTGTGTGAGCCTATCGTATAGTATCGGACGAATCTCGTTTTGATTCATCAACATTGTATGGGATGTCGCATAAAGCTATATTGATTTTGTCTGTCACGTCGTCCCGTTTGGATGGGGGCGATATTTTTCAATCGGACACAAATCTGTGTAATCCAGGCTCAACGATCCGAACAAAAGGACACCAGCTGTCGTTACAGCGGATGACAAATTGCAGTCGCGCGCCTCACTTTCCGTTGTTTCGGGATCGCTACCCAGATGGGTTTGATAGTAAACTAAAATTAATCCAGTGGATTGTAACAACTTTGTTGTTATACAGCGTGTAAACCTTTTGATAATTATGACATCGACAATCGTGTCGCTACGTTTTTGTTATGTAAAGAGAGTTGACTGGCTTCGTGGTCGAGTTAGAGACCCTGACTGCAAAACCGGAGGTCGTGGGTTATTTGCCCACCTAGAGTAAACATTTGTGTGATGAGCAATTTGTCCTATATCTGGTCAGTATTATATTGTATCGTAAGTAAATAGGTACGTTCATAAGCTGTTTGGTTACCGTAACTCGCTCATTTAATTGCCTAATTTGGATCAGACAGCCGTGTGTGGAATTGTTCCCCAGTTAATATATTATATTAGCAAGTAGCAGGCAGAAATCACAAATTGCCGTTGCACCCCATGGACATCTGCAACCGACTTCTAATAGGATTATGGAAATGGAACTGTTAGTGTGAATTCAGTTAGTAATAGGTGTTAATAAGATTAAGATTCAGATAAAATCTCATGTATCGCAAGTTACAAAATCTCAAATCAAGTTTTATGACTGAACTTAATATTCCAACCGAGCCGATTGTCTGAGAAAGTGGACATTTGTGAACATTTTGCTACGTTCGGTCAGCTAGTTAAAGACCGAGTGCGCCCCGAGTTACCTCACTTTACGGATTGTTAGTAATCAGCAATCGGTACAGGAGAAATGGGCTTTTCATACATTTTAGTTCGCAAAAAACATAACATGAACAGTAGTAACTGATCTGTTACCTCTGCGACCTGAAGTTGTGTGTCTAATTTTTTATCGACCCTTTTGTTGGTCCACTGCTGGACCGGGTCTCTTCTCATGGTGAGAGGGATTTAGGCCGTAGTCTACCACGCTGGCCAAGTGCGTATCGGTAGACTTCACATAGCTCAGAAAATAGTATATAATTTATAACATCACTAAGGTGTACAGGTTACCTCGCGATGTTTTCCGCCACCGTTACAGCAAGTGACATTTAAATGGTACTTATAAAACGCACGTAATAAATCAGAGGTGCCAATCAGAGAGGCCAGGATCGAATTCAGACCCCGCGGAGTGGGACGCTGAATTTCAAACCACAATGCCATCACTGCTTGTGTCTAAATAAATAATGGTAATATTTGTCAATCAGACACAAATCTATGTAATTCCGCTTCAATCCCTTCGACAGACAAAGGGATACCAGCTGTCGTTACAGCAGATAACAAATTGCAGTCGCGTAGCTATCCGTTGTTTTGAAGTTATTTGCGATCGTATTGATTGCTACCAAACGAATTATAACCCTTTCGCTTGGTCATTATTGCGTCGATATTTCATTTGTACTTTTAATTAAAATATTCGGAGACCCTGCTAATTAATGATAGTATGAAATACTACGTCGGATATGATACGAAAATGTAAATGGTGTAACTCATAAACGTTATGTTACACGTTAAGGATTATAATAAATGTGTTAGACAAAGATATAGACAATGCCAGATAAAATCGCAACGGTCTTGCAACCACAATTAGTTAAGTAAGAAAACAAATTGTAAGTACAAATTCAAAGCTGAATAAAACAGCAATTAAAATTAAAAACTCACAGTCAGCTAAAAAAACATTGGCACGGTTATATTAATTATTTTATAGCGTTGAGGTGCGAGTATGATTTTCTGATAACAAATACAAATGAAAAGATACATAGATATAATTGGATACTACAACTAATGTCATACTTTTATAAATTGTTGTTGCGATTAATATTGAAACGGAATGTAAGGTTATGTGAAACAATATGGTTATTTAAGTATACTTTTTTCATCTATACATATAATAAAACTGTAGAAGAGTTCAATTCTGTACACTGAATAAAAACTAACAAAAATTCGCCTAGGGGTCTTCATACAAGTAACACAACTCAAAAAAATTGATTTTGAAATTTTTGTCTGTCTGTCTGTCTGTTGTCCGGCTTTGGCGCAAAAACTACTGAAAGAATTTTGATAAAGCTTTTCTTTTGTTATATAACTATTAAAGTTCGGCAACATATAGGCTATAATTTATTTTGAAATACTCCAAATGCTGCCCAAAGTTACTATTCCACGCGGACGAAGTCGCTGGCAAAAACAAGTATGAAATAAATTTCAAGTATCTCTATTTGCGTCTCTTTTTAACTGGATTTTAGGCTACAACAAATTGCTGTGCGTTTGTAGTTTGGGTAAATGTGCTTTCTTTCTCTCTATGGACGGCGGGGGAATGCTTTGTGCCCATCAGTGCTTTCAGCGTACTGAATAAAACACTAGACCTCCCCAACAACGGAGACCTTGAGCATTTGATATAGCCACCCGTAATAATATTAATAATGTCTTGGGTTAACCTTTACGCACGGCCTTCTGACTCCAAATTAACCCTAGCCTGTGCTATAAAAACTAATACACTATATATGTAAAAATATAAATTATACAAAACTATGTACATATTTATTTCAATTATTTTACTTCCAGACAACAAATATTCAAGTTTATTATAATATTTGTCTTCGTTAGGAATTGAACCCGCAATTTCACTAACCCTTGGTCTTCAAGTTCAGTCAGCGCTTAGGATCTTAATCGAAAATTACAAATACATCTAAATGATCTAGATTCCATCATCCCATATTTCTATATCACGAGAACGTCTCAACCGCATAGTTATAACGTTTTCAATTAATTGGTATCTCGCAGTCCGATGTTATGACCAGAAAGAGCATGTGATATCGTAATAAAACCGTGTTGTAACTGAAGCTCGTTCGCTCGAGCGTTATGTTTGAGCTTCTGAAATTGAGGTAATAACATATTGCTGTACGTTAGCGATTAATTTATAAATATACGTTAGCGATTAATTTATAAAGCCATACGTTAGTCAGCGATTAATGTATAAAGTTATACGTTAGTTAGCGATTAATTTATAAAGCCATACATACAGTGGTTAACGATTAATTTACAGTCATACAGTAGTTAGCGATTAATTTAGCAAGCCATATGGTTGTTAGAGATTAATTTGTAAAGCCATACGTTAGTTACCTATTAATATAGAACGTAATGAGCTATTACTTTATATTTCTTTTTACTGTTGATTTTTATATTATATTCCACAGTATGCAATTTAGTAAATAAGTTTCAGGTTACTCAGTTAATAATTTTCTTAACTGTTAGTGTGTTAATATCTAGTTATATCTACATCGAGTTTTTTCCTTCGCGAACGTAGAAGGTAGTGGAGTCAGTGGCTTTTCTTTTTTCTGTTTCATTCGTATATTGGATTTCCGGATTTTATGAGCAGATATGAGGTCGTATATGTCCAGTAGTTAAGATCAGGTAATTTTTCACGTTAATGCAATAGATACAGCTATTGACAAATATGTTTGCTGACTGTTTCGTGTAACAAACATGCTGCAATCGGTAATGATAACCGGACAGCTGATAAACATACATATGTATATATACATACGATGTAATACTTATATAGATATTTTTAGTTAGTATACACTTAGTATCCGGTCCAATATGGTTGCTTCTAGTCTCCATTTGCGAAAGAGAAATACACTGAACTTTAAAATTTATCTACAATTGTATACTTATCGCTTACATTTTATACCCTAAATAGCGATTTACTGCTTCGATAAATATTTCTAAAATCGGTTGCACATTTTAAAACTTGAAGTTGAAGACACGAAGAGAACGTACCGGTTGACTGATGATGCGGGAAGTATTCAAGGAGGAAAAAAACAACTTTAAACTGGCGCAAGTGGCTTCACTAGATATTTATTAGGGTACCGAATTGATATCGGCGAGCTATACATTTCAATTAACATAATTTACGGACCTGAACTCTGAATGCGAATTGAATATAAAAGAAGACTAGCGGGAAATAGGTTACGCTTCGTAAAAGCTCTTACTCAAAAATACACGTACTTTTCCTTATCACTTGAATTTTAATAGGTTGTATCCGACTATAAACCGTGCCAATAAAAATCCGATATAAATATAAGTGTCTGCGATTTTCAAGGATCCATTGGTTTAGCGTTTACTGATGCGGTTTGCTGAGGCAAATATTTTTATTATCTGCTTCGTCTAATGGCTAACCGCTAAGGCAGTCTGACAGAGAATACTTTAAGCATTATAACCCGCTTTTTATTTCTGTAGAATACACTATGTTCAAGTTAAAGTAACCATGTAAGTTAAATAGGTCGCAATTCTATTCCCAGTTTGGACTAATATTTGTCATGGGAACAAGTACATGTTCTGTTTCTGGGCGTAAATTATTGCTATAAGATAAATACATAATATAAATAGATAATTATATATGTATATTAGTTTATTATCTGTCTGGACGTGGCACAGGGTTTGTTTAGTTTGGGCTGGTTGTGTATGAGGAGTTATATGTTATTACATATTTTTCTGGATTTTTACTTTTAAAAGCTTCATATATACACGTAATAATGATTATCATCATTAATTTCCTTATAATCAGTTTGATATATTAAAGATGCTCTGGTTATTAGTTTTATCGAAATTGAAGCGTTTGCTAATAACGAAGTTTTCTTTGGAATCAATTTGTATGAAAAAAACGACTTAATATTTATGAATTATTGGATTCGAAAATTTCATTAAAATACACTGAACTAGACAAGTTTTATCGACTAAACCCACAACACATCTACTGGCTTGCTCACCTCGCATCTCCAACCGCACAAAGAAATGTTTGCCCAACTAAAGAGCTTTTGCATTTTTAACCCACTCGACGTCAGTAGCAGCTTTCACGGTTATTGCATATCATGAAGGCATTTATATCAACTCTGTTTCTAAGATCATAAGGTTGAAAATCGTCAGAAGTTGGTTGGTAACGAGGCATTTATATCATTGACTGTATAGGTATGTGTGTGCTAAGGGACCTTTATCCCCGTAGATAATATTTTCCTCTCCAACCTGAGTTTAATGAATTCGGTATGGGTCCTTTCAATTCGCACACGCAGTTCATTGGCGAATTCAATGCGGAGTTTCATAATGAGGGCCATGATGGCTTCAATGAGAGCTTTTAATTTGTATTCAAAAGTTATAAGCCTGTTTTTTAATAACAGTAATACGCTTATTACTCGAACGACATTCTTTACCTTTTAAACCGAAAGCCACATTTATAAATATAAGAGAAATTATCATACAATTATTTTCATAATCCAATATAAGCTCTCCTGTTATTCGTGCAATCTGGCAAAAAATCAGCAAAGACAAAAACGGTCAAATTATTATCGTGGCCAAGAATTTAATACAACATCCATCCAGGGTAGGGACGGTACGTAATTACGTCGTTCAAGTGAAATTTTACGGCGTCGTCGAAGTGAAATTTTACTTCGGCGAGAAATTTACGAAGTGAAATTTCTGCTTCAAACCGCTTGTGGGAAACGAGACAAAGCCAACGGTCCAATGGCAGCAAATTGGATTCCGGAACTGCATCTTTACGAATCAAAGTGGGTACAGCTGCTCGTGGCTCTGAATAGTTGTTAAATTAAACCTTTATTTTGTTGTGTGTTATTTGTCTTCTATCATTGATAAACTGTCCATTAACAGTAAGCACTGTCTGTTTTAATTTCATTGTAATAAAGAAATTTGGTGCAAATAATTGTATACGATTTGTTCGAATATATGTATCTATTGCTGATTCTGTAAATATTATTTAATATTCTTCAATTCTCAAGTAATCTCTAAAATATTACATTTCTGCTTCATTATAGGTATAATCTGAGATATTACTAGATAATGTTAATATCAATTATAATCTAACTGTTTTATTTGATATGGAAATTATTTAGGGATTTATTGGAATTGTAAGTAGTCGAAGTAGATAGTTTTCCCTTACACAAATTGTTGTATTAAACACATTTTAAAGATTTCAATTATTTCCACGAAAATTCATTATGAATATTTACTTTATTGGCATAAAAATAAATTTCCCCATTTAATAGTATCTATACGTACTTAATACGGTTTAAAATACTAAAAAAAAATAATTAGGATTTTTGTTGATTTTGGTTTTGCAATTAATGTAAGTCTTTCATGACCTTTAAAATTTAAAATAGAACCTAACATTAACTTCTATTGATACCTTAGCTAGCATAGTCGCGTTTTATTTAGATACACAATTCGTACTATTGCCTCGAACCAGTTTGTGGTTCAAACCGAGTTGGTGGATACGCGTCGAAATTTTATTGAAAACTGGATTCAGCGCGCGACAGAGAAACGAGGTTTGTTTCACCGTCAAGTTTTCCTTACGAAATTTTCCTATTCAGATTCGTTGTAAAGGTGGCACAACCACGACTTCTTTAGGGCAGACGTGAATCTATTCATTTCAGATGCGAATTTATATCATATAACGTTGCCATTCAAAGCGTCTTTTCAACTTTGTCTTATTAAAAAAAGTCGCAGAGTGGCATAGTATGTATACTTTGTTGTATTCAGCATAGATAGCATGAAGAATTATTATTGATTGAATTTGTATAAGTATGTATACAAATAAATTAAATTGGAGTGTCTGTTTGTAATACATATTAAAATAACCGCTTTTAACTAAATAATAACTAAATGCATATGTACGGTACATATGACAAAATATTTTTTTTTTATAATTTTTGTCAGTCTGTCCGTTTGTTCCGGCTAATCTCTGGAACGGCTTTACCGATTTTGACGGGACTTTCATTGGTACATAGCTGATGTAGTAAAGTGTAGCTTAGGCTATTTTTAATTTAGAATTACATTAACTGATGCGGATGAAGTCGCGCGCACAAGTTGTTAGTAAAAAAATTGTTAATTTTTTTTAGCGTTACTGTAGTCGACATGGAGTGATGGTATATAATAAGACCTCGAACGATATTTGCCGATTGTTACCTAATAACCGACTACCTACTTAACGTTCTCTCTAAAAGACTCTCCGAAACACTCGTGAAAATTCGCAACCAACAGATAAGAGGTTTGAAAAACGCCGAGTAAAGTGAACCGTCCCAATTTTAGTATTTTTAATATTAAAAAATTACACCGTTTTTAATACGTTATGTGAGAACTTGAGAAGAGTTCCATAATATTGATAATTAGAAGCAAATACATATATATGTGCTTTATTCTGTGGAAGGCAAAGCCAGATCAAAAAACTTCCGTACACATTATGCAGTAAGCGTTACAAGGAAACTTCCAGTAGCAACCAACTCGGAAGCAATACATCACATTGACAGCAGCGCGGTCCACTAGCGATTTTCATTGATATATCTTGTCGCAGCTCATGGTGGAGCGGAAATCAAACAACTTGCAACCGTATCTTCCTGACTATAAGGACTTTGTGATGCGCCTTAGTGACACGAATCAACGACGCCAACATTAATCATACCTTGTCTCCGCGAACGGAGAGAATCTGCTAAGATTTTGTGTTCGAAAAGTTTTCAAGTCAATTATGAAGAAAAAAATGCTCGCGAAGCACTATCGAAGTTTCATCCTGGCTATCGATAATATTGGCACTTTTTCCATATTGGGAGGAATTCTTGAATAATTTGTTTTGTTATAAACAAATTAGCTTTACAGTGTTCACTTTTATACTGTACACAGTCGCCATTTTGTAGTGAAAATGGGAACTTAAACATTAACATTCATTGCAATGAGTAACTGCAATAGTTTAGAGTAACTGTTAATGTTGCTTTAAATACTGAATGTTGAACTATATGACTATTATTTCAAGGGAAATTGTAATCGATAATAATCAGTTCGACTTCTACTACTACTTATAGTAATGATAGATACGCAGGGACTAATCCATTTCAAAGATATAAAAGCTTGTGTTTTTTATTAATAACTTCTCCATGGATTGTATTTTTACTGATTTGAACTTCTACATCTCAGAGCTACTCATAAAAGGACCACACTCAAAGCACAAGTAAATTTCATTGTTTCGGAAGACACTTAAGTTTGTCGTGTAATAGTAGCAATTTACATTTTGCAGCGCCATCCTATTGAATCAGGATGTTGCGTCTTAATTAGATTACCGAGTTATAAGACACTTTATCACTCCCCGTGCGAGCGTCTTTGTTGCTACTTTATATGACTAAGTTATAACCGTGGTACCATTTGCAAGGAAATTAAATGGAACATTGTAAAGCTGCAACTATGAATTGCAGTTGTCGAAATCGATCAAATGTTTACATCAAATTGTATATTCAATCGACTCAACATGAATACACAATTTGAATAAAATAGGGCCCTTAAAGCGATACTGTGTATGAAATAGGGCAGCACTGGTCCCATGCCAAGTACAAATATCTAATAAAAAGAGGACAACAGGTAACGTATGTTTTAGTTATCGAATAGGCTAATAATCTTATAAGATAGAAATTTAATTATTACTCGCTAAAACAATATCAGTAAACTTACTTAACGCTTTAAATATCATCATAATTTTCTATAAGGCCTATAAAGCCTGCCTATAAGCACTTAGCATTTTGTAGACATAAGTTTACTACTTCAGCGTTAAGCATCTATAGTTGTGTTATGTTTGTGGCTACTACAACAGATGGTATCTAGTACTTATTGTGTACCTTTTTTATGAAAATAAATATACGTAACTTTTCACAGCAAGGAAACACTACTTTACCGCGGAAAAATACAGAGCGAAGCTCGTTCGGCCCTGTACTTGCGATGAAACACATTATCTTCAGAGGTAGTAGAATTAATCACTGTAGAATAATTATAATATTGTATAGAATAGCATAATATAATGCTTGTACGGTCTTTGTTCGCTCTTTGCTAATCAAATCAATGCCCCGAATGGTATTTTCATCACTCAATTTACCTATATCGCAAATTTAATTTAACATGCTACGTACTAATACATGGTTTGGATAAGATTTTGGTTTGATTATTTTTAAAATGTCGCAAGTTTTTATAGCGACTCGCATTTTTACCGCAAATGTATTTCCCGTAATAGAAGAGAGATAACAAACTTGTAACTGCATGAAACTTTACAAACGAATGAATTCAAATCAGCTGACAGCTTCCAATAGAACACTAATTTTATGTACAAAAATATCAATATTCTTCTTTTTTTTTAATAACTCATGTATCATCCTTGAACAGACGAACTCTTTATTCATGTATACAAATCTCGACTCAAAAAACAAAAAAAAATTCTAATTGTTAGATGACAAATAAAATGAAACAACGAGAGAATTCAGTTCAGTCAAAATCAGTTCAAAAGGTATCAATTGAATTTAGAATACATTTCTGAGCTGATATTGTTATGAAATGTAAGACTAGTATTTATGTCAAACAAACCCTAGCTCAAAGCATCTCGAACAGGACCTATGTATAATTAATTAAAATTGTTTCAATTATAACATGAGTCGAGATTTGTATAAATGAAC
This sequence comes from Passova gellias, assembly GCA_018249975.1. Classification (NCBI taxonomy): domain Eukaryota; kingdom Metazoa; phylum Arthropoda; class Insecta; order Lepidoptera; family Hesperiidae; genus Passova; species Passova gellias. The sequence continues at coordinate 17,757 of DWUN01000348.1, forward strand.
CGAAAATTCGTTTGTTCAAGGATGACACTAGTTATTAAGATATGTTTTATTGCATACATACGTAAGCTTGTATATCCGGTTACTATCACCAAAGTCATTGTGTATACAGGCTTGTCTGTCAAGCGGATTCCGTAAGTTCATACCGTTTTTATTTATCATCATTTTCTTTCATATTTCATCATTGTGTACGCTGTAATAAAATAATACAAAATTCTTAACGTTTAATTAATGTCGAAAAGCTTTTTGCTCAAATCCAATATTAGGTACATTAAGCTGGATATGTTTTGTTCGTATAGTTTTGTTAATTCGATTTTGAAATATTTGCACTGTATGTGACTTGTTCTTCACTAGAAGCGGTGTTTCGCTTTGAGCAACATTGTATCTCAACAGCTATGTTTTCGCAGCCCTAGTATAACAGCAGTTGAATTTAAATTCCGTTTCGAGGTCCGAAAACCAATTATTGTTTTGAACAAAGCTCTCGCCCTACAGAGTTGACGTCTGCGTAAGTAGTTTCAAAGTTACTTACTCTGTGTTTATAATTCATATAATAGTACTGTCGCCGACTGAATGTAGAATTATTATACTCGGCATATAGAGTTGTTTGATACTAGCTTATGATTTTGATCGAGATGGTTTAGAAAGAAAAGGTCATTGATTGGCTAATTTTTACCTAATCGTATGTATTCTGCGCGTAGCTGATTGAAATTCTCCTAATTTTAAAGATTTTGCTGGCTGCTTTTAAGCCGCTTTAAAGACTTCGGACATGGTTATACGATTGTTGCCCGAAGGTAACGAACAATAAGGTTTTAATACTAAACATTACTAAATCATTTCCATCATAGCATTTATTATTTTAATTTACAAATATGTACTTAATTATTATTATTTTAAATGTTTTTATTATCACTTATCAATAATTTTAATATATTTTTATTTCATATTTGTAAGCATTGGTGTGAAACTGTTATCTTACAAATATTTCTGAAAATACATAAATAAATAAATAGCGCAACAGTAAAAGATAAACAAGATAATAAAAAAAGGGCTTGTTTATTCGGTGTATCTACCCGAAATCCCTTTGCGTCATATCAAGTTATCCTGCTGTCAGATGGGAGAATGGAATCTGTCGGGTGTTTTGGAGGCGTTCAATCGTGGTTTGATGGGTGACGAGACAAGTGGGATAGAAGTTTGTAGAGGATGTTTACGTGGTATGGAATATTTTTGCTCGAAAATATTAAGCTTATAATAGATGACGTTACATTACGAGCTTGACTGACTTCTGTATAGTAGTTAGAGATCCGTGCTAAGCCGTAGGTTCTGAGTTCGATTTCCATCGAGGACAAACATTTATTTGTCAATCACTTTTGTTTTTTCCGTATCTGAGTGTAATAAAAATATCGATATAAGTATTATATAGTATATTTATACGTAGTTTATTAGCTGTCTGGTAAGCATAGTACAGGCTGGGCCAACTTTAATTCTTATTATTAAAATTGTACTACTGATGTGAATTAAAATATACGGAACAATTAAATATAATGTATTACATGAAAAGAGGCTTACAGCGTCTTGTAACTAGGTACTGATGAAAGTTTAATCATAATTTTGAAGTTAGGTATATTGAATTATGGTGTAAGCACTAACTTACGTACATACCCGTTTACTGCTAATAAGATTATTAACGTGTGTAAGAACGCTCTATCTCCCGAATGCGTCTTTTCATCGCTACAGTATGATATAAAGTTATCCCATTCTTGGCGAAGTTTCAGCCTCATCTAATCTTCTATCTCCAAAACCCCGTTTAATATTCCTTGTTACACTCCAATTGATCCATGGATTAGGCGATGTAACATAGAGCGCTCTCTACATAGAGACAGTTCTCTACTAAGCTGTATATTAAATTAGATCATATTAAGTAGAGTATTTTATTGCAGTTCAGAATTAAGTTTTGTAACATACTTACTTAAGTTAGATGGGTTTCAATATTTGAATTGATGATCGAAATTTATTTTTATACTTTAATGGGTTAACTGTTACAAATCCAAGGTATATAATAAACACTGGTAATTATACATTCCTTTTTTAAATCGTTATTATTACGTTATTGCTACTTAGCAACATAAATCACGGTAATTTATTTTAAATATGTGCTTGCCTGATAATTCTTAGGAAAACATATAATTTTTATGTAATTTTTTTAACCAAATGAGATATTGTAAACCAACACAGCCACTTTTTCGCGTAATAGATTTTCAGAACAATAAAATAGTGTTCTGAATGTATAACCACTGTCTGTGAATACTTTAACATTGTGGGTGTTTAACGAAATACATAATTTAAATACGAAGAAAAGTTTTGGATAAGTTATTCGTGAAATTCATTTGTCGGATTATGCATTAAGCTTTCGCAGATACGTCAGATATCTCAGACTTCAGCCGCCAGCATAACAGAGTTTGTATTTCAATTTAAATTATTTTTCGTGTTTCTTTCAGGTTCATCAATATTCTTGTTTTGTTTTAATATCATATAGAATCCTACAACCATTTAAAATATTGTCTTAATCTTCCCGCATTTTAATATGCCGGTACTATGTACGCTAAGCACGTCCTTCAAACCGGAAGATAATAAAGCAAGTAGGGCGTCTTAGTGGCAGAAGTAGGGGTAATATGATGCTTTTTAGTGGGCACCTAGATAGAAATCTCTAACTTTGAGAACCATATTGCATAGTAACACTCTTTTATATCATTGATTTTCTTTTATATAGGTTAGGTATACATGTATTAAATACACATAAATTCCTGAAGTTGAAAAGAAAACAAAAAAATCGTTAATTATTTAAACACAGAAAATTACTACAAAATAAATACACTGGCGTCTTAAACAAAAGCACCGCATTTTTCAAGCTCAATTACATTCTTTATAAACTTACAAGAAAAATTCTAAATTTACTTAACGCGAGAGTCAGTGACTTGTTTCGGTATCGTCGAGCAGCGAGAAGCGAGTAACTAGAAGCGGTTCGTTATATACTCCAACTACAAAGACACCACAGCTCAGTGGTTACTTTGAATCGAAGATAATCTGATTATATCTAGTTATCGGATACGTAGCGGCTGTGTGATTTGAGTGCTTATGACAGCGTTTCCTGTGAAATGGCAACTCGTGAACATTCACGGTATTATGCCAGTACAAACCTCCAGTAAAGGGGTTTAATCTGAAACAGTGCGCTCATGGAAGTAGCTATTTATTATTTACGTTATAAGACGTGATGGTAGTGAAAGAAATATAAATTAATATATGTTTTATAATACATATAGCGTTTCAATTGTTTCAATATTAATTATAGCCACGCCTACTTTGCAAAGGTTTAATCAGAGACTAAGAATTCCCACCGGCTATGTTCCTGACAAACTTTTTTCGCCTCATGACCTCCTCCTTTCCCATTCGTCTACTACGGTTTTTAATTGCATACATGCATGCGTTATATGCGATATATGTATTATCGACACATATCAACATCGTAACGTCTGTAAGCGATGCAACGTATATCGCTTACCCGCTTGCAGTATGACATGGCGGTTACTTCAACATTGTTTACATTTCTATACGCTAGTTTGCGAGTAATTTCCTGAAGGAAAGCTTCGTTCCTGAAACTTGTTTCAGGCTCTTTGTTACCAACAATAGTGCGGCTGATTCGCGTCAAAGCGTTTCGTTCGTGTAATTTTACGGGAAAGAGTCTGTATAACAAGTGATTGCAGTGGTTTGAATAAATTATAACATTTTTGTTAAATACCGCGGTCCGGAATTATTTTACGCTACAGTAACAAAATATACAGTAGTGATAAAACAGTAATAAAATATATAGCCTTTATTATTTTTCATTGAAGGTGGTAGTCGCTGAAAATTTTGGATGATACTAATTAACAAAATACTTTTGTAAACTTTAGCGATGTAATTTTGCATTTGGATTTATGCTGACATTTATAGTGACACTAAGTAAATTAACATTAGCGTTTCGCTAGTCAATTAACATGGCGCATATTAAACGCTCAGCTCGAAGCACGAACGTAATAAACAAAAACGGATCGCTTCCATTGAATCTAACATCAAGGTGCGCTATCCTTGCATCATTAAAGCTCTGCTTAATTGGAGTGTCACCAGTCACCGTCCTTCTGTTAGTGTAATGAAGGTAAGAATTGTTCGGCTAGTTCTCTGATGTTTAGTTTCAATCAAATAAAATCTTCTTTTTATGAAGTTTACCGAGCTTTTTTTTACCTAAAACAACAATTTGTGTTAATGTAATGAATTTTCCTAGAAAATTAAATTATAATGAACATGATTGATGAATTGTTTGATTATAATTAGCAAAGCTAGTGGTTGGTTCACATAATGAACAATATTATTATGATTTCATAGTAATAAGTTAATATTCATAAATATTACCATTTTATTATTAGTGATACATATATACAGGCTGTTTTTTAAAAGTAAATAATAACTTAACTACTTTGACTTTTTACTATTTTGACTTTTTACTAAATACGTTGTTATTAATTGAAATTGCATTAGACGGTACGTGAAATATTCATTACAATTATTTCGTTGCAGTGCAGTCCAAAAATCCTACTATTCAAATTTCGTGTTTCATGAATCCGTCAGTGAGTCAGGATATTATGTATTTTTATATAATCGAATATACATAGATAGACAGATTAACGAAAATTAAATTGCAATAACAAAATATATAAAATCAAATGGCAACAATAAAATATTTCTTGACTGTGAATATTATTTTTTATGAAACAAAACGAGTACTTTATTTGCGTGAATTGAGTATTCCGACGCCGCTGTTGCTTTGTTTCCGGGTGATATTGTATAATAGGGCAGCCATTAGGGTTTAGGTTTAATTTGCTTTGTTATGTTCTGTTTACGGGTTCATTTTTTCAGGGTTTCGTACCTTGAAAGGAAATAACGGAACCCTTATAGGATCACTTTGTTGTCCGTCTGTCAAGACCCTTTTTCTCAGGAACGCGGGAAGGTATTAAGATGAAATGTATATCAAATACTCAGGTCTATACTACCTTTACGAATTTATACCTACAGGTTTGTACGGAACCCTCGGTGCGCGAGTCCGACTCGCACTTAGCCGGTTCTTTTTTGTCATTAACCAAACAGCTGCAGAAGAAACATGTCGGAACAAGTGAAGCAAATCTGACATAACGTATTACTAACTGAAGCTTTGCCTTGCCTTTTGTTTATTGTTCTTTTACGGGGAGCGAAGGTTTGAATTATGACTATAAAACAGTTTAGTGCCTGGACTATGACCTAAATCCCTTTCACTATGAGAGTAGACGCGTTCCAACAGCGGACCAACAAAAGGATCAAAAAAAAACTATACAAAAAACCTCGCGATAAGGTAATTTGCCTTGATCTTGAAATTTAGAATGCCGAATTTGGCCAGTACGGTAGTTATACATTCAACGTGTTTCCTTAAACAAAGAAAAAAACACAAGAGAGGTGTCAAGGGACACCCGGATGGAACGAAGTTCCTTTCGATTAATTAGTGAAGGAATTGTAATAAAATTTTATTTCTTTTAAGTTTTTTTATTATGTACAAAAAACCCGTATACACTCAACAAAAATAATCGTCACGACACCACACTGTTTAATGCGAAATAGAAATGAAAGTATCTGGCTTGCTTTCTATAAGAGAGAGAGGGACAGACAGAGAAACATGCGCACGCCGCACAGCTTACAATAGCAAAAAGTGTCGTTACAACTTTTCGTGTTAATTTTTTCCGCCTAGCCCCCTTTCACAACGCGCGATAAGGAACTTCGTTCCAATAAATAAATAAAAAAACTGCAAGCAGCGGAGAACGTAGCATAACAAATCAATGATCTATAACAAACACAATGATGGATTGATTGCCCCTTGTTACGCCAGTTCGCATTAATTATATCTGCACGGAAAATCTATTATGATGTATCAACATAATTGTTCTGTACATATTTATCGCGCTACAATTATTATAAACGCAACTGTTCGTATGTGCGTCTGTGTATGTACACGTATACTTGTTACGCTCACACTGAAACGGCTGGACGGACGGACGGACGGATTCCACACGCGGCTATCCGATTCCAAATGAGGCAATTGAACGCCTGCGTTATGGTAACCGGACAGCCGATAAACATACATATACGGTATAATACTTATATGTTTTTATTACGCCCAGACACAGAACAAAACAATGTGTCGATCACACAAATGTTTGTCCTACATGGGAACCGAACCTACTACCTCCGGTTTTGCTGTCAGGGTATTTAATCCCTCAACCAAGAGCCAGCTGCTAATGCAATTTAGTATACATATTATAGTCTATGGTCTAGATTAAGAATAAGGCTACTGGTATGAACAGATTTTGCTAAAAGGTGATATACATTATATGATCCATAATGTTGCAATGTGTGTGAAATGTCATTCGCTTAGCCAGCGCGGTGAGATATGTGTTAAGCCTTTTTAGTTTTAAGCCTTCTCATATACGAAAGAAACCGCGTTCAGCTGTGATTTGATTCAATGCATTTTTATTCTAACAATTGACTGCCTCGTTGGTCGTGCGGTTGCTAGCGCGACTGCCGATCGGGAGGTCCTGGGTTCAAATCCCGGG
>DWUN01000349.1:0-24404 GCA_018249975.1 Passova gellias
CGGGAGGTCCTGGGTTCAAATCCCGGGTTGGGTACTGCTGGATTTTTCTAATTTAGAATTTCTAGTAGTGACTCAGTGTCTGGATGTGTGCCCGGTGCATGGCAACAGGCTCACCACCTATTCCATTATGGAACCTAAACGTAACTGGTGAAATGTGGGGGTGTACTACACTCCTCTGCCTACCCTTCAGGGATTACAGGCGTGATGTTACGTTCATTTAGTTTTCTATAAATTTTGCGTCATCACTAACCTATTTTCTTATCGAGAATAGGCGGGTAATATGATAAGTAAGTTTTGTATAAATTCTGTATATAAATAAATAAATATTTGTATGCAATATGGCATTGCAGCATTAATAAATACTTATAGACATATGTGTAGGGATGTGCATGTGTGTGTGTTATTTCACGATACGATTTCAGGTAACCGAGCGTGCAACGTGTAATATATACATATTATACATACAATACACGTAAGTAAATTACATAATATATGAGTGACGCTTTGCAAAATTGTGTATATAATCTCTTATGAGCAACTGAACGTTTTGATTGTGAGAGTCACCGATGTAATGTAATATTGCGGTCTGATTACCGAAAAACGTGACTCTTAAAGAAACCAATGAATCTCGTGCAAGGTAATTGATATATTTTATGCCATACTACTATTTAGTACTCATTTTTTTAATATTTGCAATTATCACAGCCCTTAACAACAGTTAACTATTGTTTCGACTGTTCTGTATATAATATATAAAAATTCTAGGAAAACATGAGGTACATTTTTTCTTTTGTTCAAAAACAAAGATTCATCTTCATATGTACATAAATTATTAAAAATAATAATCCATTAAGATAAGTCACTAATATAATTGTAAATATAAAAAGTCGCATATGACAAATTCTAACAAAACGTTTTATTTATATCTAGGGATAACCTAGAAATTCGTTTGCACTGAATCAGTCATGTAAAATATATACATTACGGGGAATATAACACCCGAATTCTTGTAAGGGGTAAAGAAACATAGATTGTTTTAAATACATTGCACTGTTCATCTATATAGTGACAAACTCTCTTGTGTTGCATATGTCCATAGGCAACAAGCACTTATCAGCCTTAACCGCTTGCTAAGTTAAATGTATGAAAAAACACATCGAGACGATTCTGTAATATACTCGTATTATACATATGTATATCTATTTACCATTAAATAATGTACAATTATATCGATCGATATTCACGGAATAAAAGGTTAATAATATTTACTTTGACTTTTGTACTTAATAACAATTTCACTTATATTTTGCACAATTTGCATTTATTTTTAGCTCCGAGTTGAACGATTTGTATTACAACGAGTAAGCTATTTACCTTATTGCAGAGTTATATTAATTTTCATATCAAATGACAACATGTTTCAGTAATATGCATATTTTAGTACAATGTAATAGTATTCTTTACGCGTCAGGTGAATTACGTATAATTTATCTGTTGGTAGTTTCAAGTAGATTACGTCTAATGTAATGTCAACTAAGGCTAAATGGAAATGTAAGAAATTGTTATAGTAACTATATGCCTCCTGAGTCATATCTAAATTAAACATAACTGATTAGATTTCAGCCTTCCACTCATAGAGGTCTAGGGTTCGAACCATGGCATGCATTATTAACATTCAAGAAGTTGTGTGATTTCCTTAAGGTTAAATGTTACTCGCGAATAACAGTGTAGAAAAACAGCATTCCTTTATGTCACGACACATCCGCGGAAGGCATTGCGCCGAACGTTCGACCGAAAAGCTCGCAATGTTTTATAAGCAACCTATGACACATCAGCCAAAATTACGTCACGTACGGCATGTTCGTAACGTTCGTTACGAATTACGGAACGTTCAGCCCTCGAATTGTCGACGCCATTAGTATACTCTCTAAGACTTTTTTTCGACCTTCTTTGTTGGTCCATTGCAGGACCGGGTCTCCTCTCAAAGTGAGAGGGTATTGGGCCCCTAAAAGATGAAATTGGAATCCGCAATCGTTCAATGTAATTGATTAGGGCCTTAATGTTTATCGTTCTGAGACATCTAATTACTGGATACATCTAATTACCGAAAATGTCGGCTGATCTAAAATACAGTTACATGGAAAAAACAGTTTCTTATAATCTAAAAATATCGAACTAGATTTTTGTTGGTATTCTTATTTATAAAACGCCTAAATTAGAAGATCGTCTGTGACAGGTCTTCGCTCTCGTGGCTATTCCTACGGTAACAAAGAAGAAAACATAGTATAATAATAACAATAAGAACAATGCAAGGAGAACAATAAGTAAAGACTCATTGGTAACAGCAATCTAACACCCAATCAATATAAAAACTAAAAAAATCAATTTGTCATATACATGCAACATAAAGGAAGTATTTTCGTCATTCTATACGTATGTACGTCATAATTCTTACGCAGCTACTGGTCAATGTGAATTGACGTAGAGGTACGTGTTTAGGTACGATTCAATAAATGCCGTCGCTTATCGCGCTCGTAAAACTACGCTGCTCACTCGCAACTGAATGAATTACGCGCCAGATTTAAATAAAACATTGTAACACGCAACGATCCTCGTAGTTCTAAACACACCTCCGAAAACAATAATAACATACAACAAACACAATGATAGAACAAAACGTAATTATTTTAACTTTCACAACTGTTGTTACGAGGCTACTCAACTTTAGCATCGACAATTTTACAAATTAAAATGAAAAATTGTAATTAAATGCTTATTCAATTCTTATTATAGAAAAATATTGTCAATCTATTGAAATTGTTTGTTTTGCAATGAAGTTCTCAATATTTATATAATTATAACCTTGAATATTTATTATACATATTTAAAACATTGACCTTAACGTTTACTGCTGTGCTATAATTACTATATAATATAGTCGTAGTAAATACTCGTACCTACATGATAAACGAATCAATGTATTATAATTAGAAATAAGGTATGAAAAATTATTTAGACCAACTGAATTAAGACGGACTATTTCTCGTATTTCAAATTGACTCTCTATTTATGCACATAACAGTTCCAAAACTCTCTGACTGACTTAAATAAAGATTTGAGATGTGACAAAAATTAATTACCGTTATTATTAGATTTATTATCGCAGAACACACAAAACTACGTGTTACTTGAACTTTGTGTTTTGTTTGAATTACTGATAATTTCCCAGGTGAGTCACTAAAACACCATACCCCAAAAACATATCGAATTAATTTTGAGCATTAACTAACAGTTGTTTTCCGTTTGTTTCAGGAATAATGACACTCAGCCGCGGCCCGTGTGACCTCGACAACATGAGTCTATTCCAAGACCTCAAGCTAAAGAGACGGAAAGTTGACTCCCGGTGTAGCAGCGATGGTGAGTCGGAATTCGCCGTTTACATATCGTGAATTTTAATTGTTCCCTAAGATATGTCTGGGATCTGCCCACACGTAGCCATAATGATAGACTATGGGCTTAAGCTTTATTATGAAAAGATATCCGTATCCAATAGTGAAACAATATAAAGGGTGGAAAAAAATCATATCATATATTGTAATGCTGTATTTTTGAAACATTAGAGACAATTACTAAGGCAAGTTTTAACTAATCTTTGAAAATTCACATTGTATTTGTATAAACTTGAATGTGCGTTGGCGAAAACCAATTGTGATTATAAAATTTATATTGCTTGTATTTACAAAACTTATATATTATGTATTTATAGCAAATGAAAAAAGAGCACCATTTTTAGGTTTGTAAAGTTTTTTTTTAGAATGCGGAATATAAAAATAATCTCCATGCTGAAAACCATTTTCAGCAAACATTCAAATAATTTCATTTCATTATTTCATTTCGGTTACATGAAATTCGAAATATGATTGATCTTTATAATATTACCGACATCGACATAGTATTTTATTCAAAAGTTACATATCCTCAATTGTAAAGTAATTTTACTATCCACATAGAGCATTTAACCGTGAACATTTTATCTCTCTGATCGTCAATTCACATTCGAGAACAAAGCGTACGTATATTAACAAAACTACAACGTAATATTGCAATATTTAGTTACAGCGAACAAAAGCAATCAGCTCGGTCGTGCAACTAGATGCAATATAGGTGCTAAGGTCAGGATCGTCCATTGTTATTCTAGGCGAGATGTCTTCACCGTTACCACTCGGATCACGGAGCGCCTGTCACTTTCAAATGCGATAACGAATTCGATGTTGCCTGCAATTTCGTTTTCAATTGAACGTGACACTGACAGTGTGATTAACGGCTTAAAGTAATGTGGCGAGGTATACAGAGTGATAGGATAACTGAATGGTGCCTGCTGCTTATAAATATTTAAGGAACTATTCACAATCGTTTTTTAATTTAGGCTCTATGCGAAAATAATTACGAGTGAAAGACATATTTTGGGTTCTTTCATAAGTATTCGATTAGAAATATTTTTTAAAAGCACATTCTCATCCTAATATGACTGCTAGTTCCTTATTGGTTATTGCCGTTTATTAACGAGACATATAACTTAAATGTATGTGACGTGAAAATGAGATAGATAGATCGTTTCGTATGTTTTCACAAAATATTACAATCGTGCAACTGAACTACGTATTTCCTGGCCAAGTTCAGTGTTGCTGTTTTTTAAATTTGGTGTTTGGCACACTCTTTCTTGTTGGGACATTGTGGTCGTAAACTCAAACGAAACAACTCATGTTACAATACACGGCGTCAATCATATACGCGTTCATAACTGATTCTCAGATTTCCATTGCGCAACTATAACAAACATATAAATTCATAAACTAACGTTCGATAATTGACGTCATCTGCCGAAAGTTGAATAACTCTAAGCATAACGCGGCGTGAGAGAGAGACAGGTTTCGTTAAATGCCCGAACTTTCACTTGAAAGAATAAAATGTTCCAAAACGAGATCCGGTTCAGCGGTTCACAATCGCCGTCGTGAGGGTTATGAATGAGGGTAATAACGCTCAACACGTGAAATGTCTTGCATTGTTGAACGGCTACGGTTAGCCATATAAATCTTTAAGCGCTTGAACTAAAGTCGACACTTGTTGCAACATTTTATCAACACCTTTATGTCAACTACGAGTTGACAGTATCAGTAAAGAAAGTTGCCATAGTCATGGTCAGAATTGAAGTATTTTTTATACTTATAATAAACTAAAACTGTAGTAGAGAATGTATTTTAATGAGACAGTAAGGTTATTAAAAAATCATTACTGTATTTCAAAAACTTTACAATAATTCATAAAAAGTAAATAGCTATATAAGTGAAAGTAAAGTACCAGATTTGTAGTAGCGGCTATAATAATATAAACTGTACTGGGGACAACGTGACAGAAAACAGTTCATAATAAAGACGTGAAAATTCACTTCGTGAGTGTAAACAATATAAATATTAATTGGTAATAATGACTCTTATTAGAAGTTAAAAATGTATCTCTATGAAGATATAAAATGGCGTATAACGACTATATAGGTGATAAAGAGTTGTCTGGTAACGGTACCATTTACAGGCAGTCCAACAACCGGCGTCTTCAATCGAAATGTAGAAAAAATAATCCGATCTAATTGCGATTTGTTGTCGTTTAGCTATTTATAGACTCTCGTGAATCAAGATACGGTAGTGACGTTTTCGGCGTTTACGTCGCCCGGGGGTGTGCCTCGCGGCCGCCGTGACGCCACACCGGCGCTGACGTGACGCACCCCCGCGTGCCTCTATCGCGCTCTCGTTACTTCACTCATGTGCATTCCAGATTAATGGGATCCACTTAACGTAAATCTTGCGTTAAATAAACGTGTAGCGAGCCACTGATAATTTTTTTCTTTTTTAAGTCGCGTGCCAATCTTTTTAATCTTTTATTTTAATTCTTTAGGGACCTGGCGTGATAGTATGTAACAACGACAGTTGTTGCCAATCTTTTTGAGACGATTAATTATTACAGTTTTAATTGAAACATTGAGGCGTATTGCTAATTAATTACTTTAATCATTGCTATTCATGTTTTGACTTACATGAACGATTGATCTTAATGCAATATAATGAAAATTGCATATTATACATATATCATTTATGTACATATCGAAATTATTGTTTATCTTTAATACATATTAAAATAGTTATTTACATAGTACAACTACATCCATAAGGATATAGGGAAGGGACAAGAAAATTGGGTTAAGCGTGACTTAAGGTGTACTATTTTTATATCAAACTAAACAGGAAAGGGATGTTAAACAAACCCCTATCGTTCATTGCTGAAATATACAAATAAATATTAAGAACAGCAATTTTATAGGAGTAACATAATACTACAAAATTAAAAGGATGCCGAGATGCTATGAACTTTCGTATAAATAAGGTCTTTTCACAAGCATTTTGGTTAATAGTATTTTTATTTGCTTTTATAAGCAAAAAATAATTGGAAAGCTTTTATAAAACCAGTATATTTATATACTTTAAAGCACAACTTCATAGGCAAAAAAGGTTGACGCGTGGCGTAGAACAAGACGACAAAGGTTTTCATTTTCGTAATTGTTATGAGGATTATTATTAGTTGAAGGGCATTCAGAGCGGGGAACGAGAGACTTGGGACCCGAGCGGCGACACGTGGCATCCTTACCAGGCGAGATGGGGTGAGGTGGGATAACGTGGGGTGATGTACAGTGGGGTGAGGTGAGTATGACCTACTTTCCCTCGGTCGGTGACCGCGAGCGACCTTCGAGCTGCACCGATCGAAAAAACGACGCCCATAAATGTATCGCCTTGCGGAATTTCTATTGTCGAGGGCCAATTGAAGCTTCCGTATCGACGTTTTAGTCTAATTCGGTAATAATACTTACGGCGCTATTTTTATTTTTAAAAAGACGATTTCTAACAATTGTAAAAATAGCTCTTCGTTTTACAATCAAATAACTTTTTCGTCAGTTTAATGTTTAACAAGTTTGGTTCTTAGGCCAAAGTAATTTCTTAAACCATCAAACTTTCCCTATTTTCTGTTGCTAATCTATAATCCACGAAAGTATTTTAAGAGGTTAATAATAGTCAACCGATCGAAGAAAAGTTTTCCCTGTCGTTTATTTTCAAGCAAAGTTATATAGGTTTAATAACGACTTTAGAGGCGCAAACCAATCTAATCAAATAATAGGCAGTAATCAAAGCTATACATGTATAGCTGCTTGCATAGGACCTCAGCAGCCGATTGCATCACGCGGTTAGAAAGATCGGTCCCCACCAGTGATATGGTAAAGGACGCGAAGTGAAATAGAGATCGTCCTCGAAGCGAGAGCGGTGCACGCGTTGCACTAGTCATTGTGCGGTTGCAGTTCGCACGCACGGCCGTCTGAGTGACCTAATAGTGGCTGGAGGGAGGGACCGGGAAGCGCGCGGGGAGCGGCGCGCTGCGCCTCGTGCGGTAGGTCGGGCTCACTGCGCGCGCCCGCCGAACGCCACGCGCCGCTAGTGGAAAACTTTCTTCGTCACTTTTCCTCGCGTAAACAAAACCGCGCAATATTTTTCTCCCGCGCGCCCTCGCGATAATATCCTCGACAAATGACGCTTACCGTCCCTTTATTAAACAAGTACTTGACGCGTCACGTCCGTGTTTCAGTGAAGACAGTTTTGTGAGGGTGACTTTTCGGATTTCAATGACTGATCGCCACGTTGTACAATGTAAACTGCGATACGGGAGAGGGTAAAGACTACGCATATGGATTTAGTAATAAAAAGTCGGTAAAGTTTCTAACTTCAGGGTATATGTCTGTATTATAACCGATAATAGTGTAAAATTTTCATTAAATTCCTTTTTTATGTTTATCTTATCTTTAAATAATTTGTGACGTGCGCATTTTACTTAGTGACAGGTATTATAGAAGCATTTTTTTAAATATATTTACAAGCTCTCATATAAATTGTATACTTTACTTTTCAAATGGTATTAGAAGTTTACAATATAACTAGTATATAACGTCCAGCCCTTTGTGGTTCGGCGCAACGCTTCCGGGCGCCGCATCTGCGCTTGCGCCGCTTTCACTTTCTCCTCGCGCGCACCGCATCTCGCGCTCGCGGTCTCCCGTTACTACCGGCGCCCACGTTTCTTGCGCTTTTCATGTTCTCCGCATATTTCCGTATTCCGTAATATTACATAAACTATTGATTTGCAATTAAAATAAAGTGGATATAATTTTTTACTTAAATACATCGTTCGCTAAAATATTTTTTAACAATCCAATCATTCCGCGTGACGTTCTAGTGATTGCGTTCACATCGTAGATTAGTTTACTATGCAGCCTGAGCCGCAAGCGCTCACATCGTGACGCAACCGGCTAATCTAGTCGGCGGCGGCGGGAAGTGCAGTGTCGCGTCCCTGCGTCGCGCCCCGCGCGTTCTAACTGCGGCCACGCCGCGCGGTCGTTGACATTTCACCTAGTTTCTATTTGTCGCTTCTGAAAAGTCCACGGTGCTCTTTTTCTTTTGTGTTGAGATAAAAATCTGACTGTCGCTTGATCGTACCGCGTATGCCCGCAGGCGAGTCGGCAGCCGACACCAGTACGTCGTCGCCGGACCCGGGCCCGCCTTCGCCTCGGATGGCCGAAGCGGGGTGTAACACACCGCCGCACCCGCCGCCCGTGTTCGACGGCGGTGGCTCGCCGTCGCCCTCGCCGTCCTGCCATCCCACCGTCATTCGTTCGGCGCCCCCTTATTCGGTTATTAAGTTCGAAGGGACCCAGCCATCAGCCAAGACGGACAATTCTCCGTCTAACGTCAAACACGACTCTTCACCCTCATCTCAGCTCTCTTCCGTAAAGCTCGAAGGCCCACCGCCGGAACCCCCTCAGCCATACAGACCCCGTGCTATCCCACCGCCTCCTCCAGGAACCCACTCCAACCTTTCGCCGGGTCACTGGCCCCAAGCTGCCTGTATCAACGGCGTCAAGCCCGAGCTCATCGGCGGGCACTTCCCACCGCAACCGGTCGAACCGAAAGGCGGTAATAGAGGCTCAGCGCAATGGAGAGGAGCACCGGCCGTTATCATGGGCGAGTCGGGAGGAGTTCGAACGATGTTCTGGACGCTACCGGCACCTACTTCTAGCGGAGAGCCAGCAGCGAGTGCCTCTCATACGCCTACACCGCCTACACCTGATCCGGCTACGTGCAGTGAGGAATCGGCCGCGAGACTGTTGCTTAATCTAGGTGGTGAATTAAGAAGGCCTCGTGGGCCACCTCTGAATATGGAATTATTGTGGGCTGGAGACGTATCACAGCTACCCGCTCATCAGCAAATGCATGCATTAAATCTGAGCGCGGCGGCAGGGAACGTTTCAGGTGGACAAATGGCCAGTGCCAGTTCATTACCGATGCCGCGTCCCGAGCTTCGAACATACGCGCCTGAAGCCGAGCGGGACGAAGATGAGCAACCGATGATCTGTATGATATGTGAAGATAAGGCCACCGGTCTCCACTATGGAATCATCACGTGCGAGGGCTGTAAGGGTTTCTTCAAACGAACAGTACAGAATCGGCGCGTTTATACCTGCGTTGCCGATGGTGGCTGTGAGATAACAAAAGCGCAACGGAATAGATGCCAGTATTGCCGATTTAAAAAATGCATTGAACAAGGAATGGTATTACAAGGTACGTATATTCTACTTACATGTTAATGTGGTTAAAACCTGCGGTATTTCGCTTATTTTATTTTTCAACACAGCCGTACGAGAGGACCGCATGCCGGGTGGACGCAACAGCGGTGCTGTTTATAATTTATATAAAGTGAAATACAAAAAACACAAGAAAGCAAATGCAAAGGCAGCCACGACTACAAGTCGAGCATCTCCGCCAGAGAAACCCAAGGAGCCTTTGCCACCTCTCCCATCGCATCTGGTCAACGGGACTATACTTAAGACTGCCCTCACCAACCCCAGCGAGGTAAGACGCTCTAAAATGAGCACAAACGTTTTCCGACGTTTATTTGTTGTAAATGATTCACTCATAACTATTCTCTCTCAGGTCGTGCATTTGAGAGCAAGACTGGAAAACGCCGTGTCCTCGTCTCGAGATCGCGCGGTACCACTTGATAGAGCGCTCCACATGATCCGCGCGCTAATCGACTGCGACGCTATGGAGGACATCGCGACCGTTCGCCACTTGCCAGATCTCCTTCACGACACCTCAGAGATAGGTGATAAACTTTGTAAAATCGGTGACTCCATAGTGCACAAAATGGTCGCTTGGACGAAAAAGTTACCCTTCATCATGGAAATACCCATGGAAATCCATTCAAAGTTGTTGATGGAAAAATGGCACGAGATCTCAGTATTAACTACGGCAGCCTACCAGGCGATGCACGGAAAACTAGCGCATGCGCCTCAATCTTCGGATCATGAACACGATTTCGCTCAAGAGGTAATACACGTTTATTCATTGTTATGGAAACTAACCCAAGATTAACAACAATGTTTTTGTGATAACGGGTAAAGCAACCCATAACATAAATATTAACAAATATACTAAACTTATACCTGCATATGAGAATTACAAACGCGGTAACGTGTTAAAGTATTGCACAAAACAAAATCAACAACTTCAATAAGAAACTTATTCGTAGTAAATAAATAATGAAATAGTATATATAATATAGTATATAGGCACTCGAGTAGGAACACAAAGCGGTAAAAGGTTGTAACTAATCCTAGATGGGAGTACTTGTACAGGTCACATTCGCTCCAGAGACTTCCGCCATATGCAGCGGCGCGGTTACGTGATCATCTTGCGTAACAGATAGAAAGTCGCCGGCTCTAACTGCACTCGGACGATGCATAACCACCTATTGAAATCGTAAAATGTAATATATCGCCGCGTCTATCGACTAGCCGATATCGCGAATAGTAATGTACGCATTGAAATTTATCAGTGCATTAAGTCGGCACGAATCTCGCGTACACGTCATACGTGTAGCGTGCAACGAGATTAATTCTTTGATGTACATACATATATACGTAATTGTTTGCTACTTTTTAAAACGGAAAAAAGGAAGTACCGGCATGTGTATATTTAGGAAAACAATTTCTAATTAGGGATCCATAATGTACAAGTCCATAATAACATGATTTCTTCAGTGTATAAAAAAAACCAAAGTTTTTTCAATTGAAAGGGTTAGTAATTGTAATCTGGATACAATGAAATATTAAGGAGCACTGTAAATAATTGCGTGTTGCTACTCGCACTGGAAATTGCACGTATTACATAAAAACGCGGTTGTAATAGAGAAACGTAGAAACGTAGGTGTTTTCATTGTCTAGAGCATTTCCTCTTCGCTTATGTATTCATGTTACATAAAATGTAGGTGCACTCAAATATCAGAGATATATTCTCCACGATATATTATGTAGGTAAATTATTAAAATGTGCAATTTTTTCATACAATTTTGTCTTGGTTTCTATCGGCCACTCATAGCGCTTCGCACTAATCTATAAATAAGTTAAACTTTGAATTAAAAATAATAAAAAACATATTAACACAGTTAAACCTAGTTTTCCAATTTAATTGTGTCAATATTGTTGCTTGCAATATAAAGAATCTACTGACGTTAAACAATCATTTCGGAACTAAACATATGTCATAAATATCATATCATCAAACTTTAGTTTATGTAACGACCTGATAATTGTTTCTTTTTGGAATAATTTAATTATATAACAAAAAGGCTTACTTTTAATTGTTTGCCTTATTAACCACTCTTATTGATTATAACAAGTGTTTTGCATAAAAATAAGCGTGTCTAGATATTTTAAAGTAATTTCAGTGCATTGTGTTTAAATATTACCATTTTTGACTAACGTTATCTTTTATTACCCAGCTGGTAATGTTGGCAATTTGAATGTAACAATTAAAGCATTCAAGGTTCAAAATAAAACGGAATTCTAGATGTAAATCTTCCATACTTATGTATGAAGAAGAAACAATCATCTCGGTCGCTGAAGTAAAAACAACGCTAACGTGTCTCCTCTCTAACACAATTAAGGTGAACGCCAACCTGAAGACGCTCCAGAACTGCTTAACATCGCTCATGGGTCGGCCCATCACCCTGGAACAGCTGCGCCTGGACGTCGGCCTCGTGGTGGAGAAGATGACGCAGATCACCTGCGTGTTCAGGCGCATCCAGCTCCGGATGGAAGAGTATGTGTGCCTCAAAGTGTACATATTGTTGAACCAAGGTTAGTGACTTCTATATTCAAATTTTTTATTTTAACGAAGACAAAAAAGTGATATATTTTGTCGCATAAAACGAAGTACTGTTATTTTATTTACGTTTATTAATTTTGTGTAATTGGGTATATTTACTAAATACTTTTAGCATAATTACTAAACACAATTTTTGTCGGTAATTCTTAGTCTAAATGGAAGATTAGATTAGATTATTTAGGTGCTACAATAAAGTTTAAATAAATAAGTAAGATACATATTTTACGATAAAAACTTTATTGACAGGCATCCATCCAGAAATGTTTGTTTGATTTAATTAAACTTTATTTCTGTTAATTAAGGTTTCATTGATACTGCTTGTCAATACATATCAGTATCAGTATCTGACATATTATGTCGGTTTAGTGTTTTGAACTTGTATACGTTTAAAAAATTTGTCAAATTGTATATTCTTGATGAATTGATTCAGGTCGGTCATGTCTGTAAGTCGTTACTTGTTTTGTAAACATTGACGTCTTCTTGAACCTCACACGAACTTCCGGCACAAATATGTTAGTTAAAAACGATAACCTCAAGTGATCTTTAATTTGGGCTATCTGCATTCCGTGATCTGGAACATTTCGTTGTCTTCTTAATAACATTGTTAGTAAGGCAGACAAAATATTTTTTCGGTTTGGGTTCAATGGAGAATGGAACTTGATAAGATACAATATTGAAGTATTTAGTCTTGACACACATAATATTTAAAAAATAACAATAATAGCGTTTCCTAAACGCCTTTTAACGTTGTAAAACCTGTATATTTAACTTGTAAAATAAAATAGTCTTGAAATATTATTTCGCATTAGGTTATAACAGTTTGTAAAGTTACTACTCCAAAATTATCAAATTGTTACGGTTATTAAATGAGACCGTGTTAATTCTAGAAATCCACAGTCATCGTAAACATTTCTTATTGTACCTTTACTTTGCCTTGACTATGAGCATTTGTTCGTTTAAGAAAATAAAAATAATAAATTTATACAACTTTAATAAAGGATCATTGACGGTTCGGGTTACCGTCCGAACCCCGTGTCTTCATAAAACAATGTCTCGTGTCAGCCTATGAATAGAGGTAGGCAAGTAGACGTATACTCCAGTGCAGCGATCGCTTCGTTACTCTTGCATGTCACTCGGCTCGGCTAATCCACTTATAGATGAGTCGGGGTGCACCGCCCTGCTCCATCTAGGTCACTTACAATTATCGACTAGGCATTCTATGCAGCGTAGTCATCGCACATATCACGATTATGTTGACAACGTACTCCATTTCTATTGGAAATGTATGACTTACCTGATTTATGATCCACGTTTATGAAATATCAACATCACCATCTTATTGTGAAATTAACTATTTGGTCAGATATTTGACTTTTTAACTTTTAAAATGTAATGTAGGTGGCTTTCAATCATTAGTTATTTCTAAGCATTGATTTTTATACCATCACGTCAGGTCTAGCAGAGGAGGCAGAACGCACGGAGTGCCAAATATCTCTATCTTTACGAAACTGACGTGCTTCTTTTCCATTCATCCCTCTCTTCTACATACGTGCCGGTTTTCGAGACCCTTCACTCCCCCATCAGTCAGTATTTGACCTATTTGATCGAGGCAGAAAAGTCTCGGTCTCCCTCGACACCTACATCAAGCGACAATCTGTTTTGTCATTCTTATCATCCATTATTTTCGCACGTCCGAACCATTGAAAAATTCCCTTTCTCAATTTTACACCGATACCCTTTTACGTAAAGCATCATTTTACATCTATATTACAAAAATGTGTATTGATTTTATTTGTGCAAAACCATCATGTTGGCAATTCAATCATATTGTGTCGAAGTGCATCAGCCCCGCTTGATGTAGGTCAGTAACTGCGAGCTAGGCATTGTGCGTGACACGAACCTAACGTTATCGACTCTTGTTTTCGCTGACGATTCATTTTCATCGTCAACGTTACCGGACGTTATATACCTTTTCTAGAATACTATTTCTAACCAGTGTACTCCTGGTTTTATAAAGTACTCATGCCAGTTCTTTGTTTCTTGATATATTTGCATTTAAAGCGCAAGAGGAAATAATGCGACTACAAATGTATATCGGACAACTATTTAAAGAACAAGTACGTAGATGCACAGTATCGCTTATTTTCTTGTTCTATAAACATCCACAAGTATATTTATTTATGTTGTAGTATTAGTAGTATGTAGTACTACATTATGAGTGCAGTTTTTATTGAAATTAAAATTCTCAGAAGTATATTCTTGTCACGAAATGGACAGTTCATCGAAAGGTCACTACGTTTGATGTTATCAACGAAACATTTTGCATTTGCTCCAAAAACTTCAATAATAACAAAGAGCGAGTCTCTTCCTGTCGCCTCGGGACAAATTGAGGAGTCGCCAATACAAAACAATTGTAATTTGGGCGATTCTTGAAATAAAATATAGGGTTGCATCAGGTATATTATATATATATATATATATATGCTATCAATGTTAACAATTTGATTTATTAAAAACGTTTTTTTTCATTAATTGTGCAGAGACAGCCAAGTGGTTTAATGTCCAGGCCCCCAATCTGAGGGCCCAGGGTTCAAATCCTGGCACACATCTCTTCCTTTAGAGCTACTACTAATACGTGGGTTTATTATTTAAATAACTGTACAACGCCAATATCAGTAAATAATAAAAAGATATATTTGAATAAAAAATATATTCAAAATTAAAGAAGAGAGGAAGAGAAAAATAACGAACGGCGCGTATTCTTTGTTTGTATCTAGGGAGTCGTTAGATCTATACTTGAAAGAAATTTATAATTTTCCGATTTTGATAACCCTAATGAGATGGGAAGCGACAGAACGCGGCAGTAAAGCTCTCGTTAATGTTATTATGATTTATGGCACAAGTAACCCAGTTGCAAGAGGCGAGCCGTTGCTACATCGATTAGGACCAACATCGAGACACGCCGATAATAATTTCACTCAAGGACTTGACTTCGAGTACGTACTTGGAAAAGCGATTTGCGCTCACCGTCTTCGTGTCTTATCAATATGTGAACATTGTGTTTGTTTTTCTGTTAATAACAAATCATTTTCAATTTGTGTGGTATTAAATTTTTGCCCAGAACGACTGTAAGCTATTTTATAAGTCCTAGGTTTCAATCAGAAAATCATGATATTTATGAAACAGCACAAAATGCGAGTTCACATTATTACACGTCCACTTTACAGTTAAATATTTAGGTATTTAATAAATCATAGAATTCATTCAACGTATTACAAGAGGTTTCCCAATCTTTACTTCATACTCACTCCAACGTAAACATTTCCGTTTATCGTAATAATAATCGTCATTACGCACAGCGTTTTAAAGATAATGTCATTTCAACAGACCGTTACATTATAAATGAATAGTTGTTACACGCGACTTCGTTTATGCAGCAGTCTTAATATGATCTTCCATCTTTTTTCAATTCTTTAGAGGTTAATAAAAAAAGTAGTCAAAGTGGCCTGTGTCCTTTCCCGATGTTCAGGATATCTCCATACATTTTTATTAACAAAATCCGTTCTAAAACACAAATAAGAGCAGATTAATACAACAGTGGCACTTACTCAAATAAAAAAATGTTTTTATGAACTCAGTCAAACGTTTATTTAATAATATGTTTTTGGATTCAAATAAATAACTCGGTTGTTATTGATAATTCGTTATAAATGCAATATAACATGTACTAGATAGTTTTAAAATAAATAATGCAATTTTATTCACGTCATATGACCTTCTTTTACTACAAAATAATTTCACTTTAGTATTGACTAATACAAAACTGTTAAAAAAGACATTTCTATATCACGGCGTACATTGTTGAATCTATTTTTCAGTATACAGATAACTTTGTAGTCGATGGTACCGTACAGTCATGCACATTATGGTAGTTCTAGTTCAAATCATCATAAAACATGAAGCGGCGTGCGCGCAGCCAAAGTATAGAAACTATGGCGTCCTGTGTTATCGCGTCGCGCTAAGTAGGTCACTTCACTGTTTGAAAATTATTTTCACCGCTCGCATACAATTATTACGCAGTTTATGAAGCTACTGTACTATACCTGTGGGCACTCGCTTCGGTGTGCTTAAAAGATTACAATATAACCATTATGCGTGTAGTATATATTGTATATAACGATGTTACTGTAACATTAATTTATTTATATACGAAAATGTAAAAGCTCCTCTTAAGTAACATTATTCGATAATTTCATACATTGTGATGGCATTAGTTTGGTTCCTATTATATATAAAGCTCAGAATACACTGGCGAAAGTAATTTACAATCCGACATTCTATACCACAAGTGCCGCGGTGAAATGGAAAGCGTTTGCGCAACCGCTCAGCCTCGTGAGCGTGCGAGCGAGATGGACAGAGAAGGTAAACCGAAACGTGTTACACTGTAATATATACTGATATAGAAATACATAACTTATTGTAAACGAATCGTCTGAATGAGAGGTTCTATATTTATTTAACAAGCTATGTATACAACATTAGAGGAGAACATAATAGTTCTTTCTTATCAATTTTAAATTATCAGTTGATTAAAAAAAGTAACATGAACTTACAAAAATACAAGTATTTTTATTTTTACTTTTTATATGACAAATGTAGTAAACGAGCATCCATGGTACCTTTTATATGTTAAACGGTTAATTAACATTATCCTCCGCTGTTATATCTAACAACTATATACATATACATATAGTATATAGTATTGGAGTATTGAAGATATTGAAATGAAATTCACTTTCGTCACTTTGTAACCTTAAGTGAAAGCTGAATTTTTTAAATTTCATACTTTCTTACAATATTTTAAACGTGTCAAAACTTGTATACTTATAGTTATTCTGTAGTTTTTTTTTTATCACATACTATTAATAGAATAACGAACCATTGATAGCGGTTAAAAACATTTAAGCTTACACCCGGACAAGTACTCGTATCGTAGCTGAAACTACGCATTGAGAACAAAACGCTATTGTGAGCGAAGATTTATCACCGTAACGAACGAACGGAGGTGTCGCGCAACTCGACGTATAATATAATAGCTGCGTTACGTCAGCCCCAACGGGACAGCATTTCACTCTCAGCGAAAAGCGCGATGCGGAAGCGAACTTTCTCTTTTGCAACCATCGCTCTGCGGCGAAAAAAACGCGCGCGCTAGACCCGGCCCGAGCTGTCGTTGCACTTACGTAACATGATATAAAAGCCGACCCGTGTGATCGTTAGTATGTACGGCTGAGTTTTAGCTGTCTGTGGAATCTAATTCGCGTCAATAATATTCTAATATCGCGGTGTTCTATGTTAAAGGTTCAGTAATAAGTTGTTAAAATATTTAATCGATAGCCATTATTTTATCAGTTCGTAACAAGGTCATAAAAATGAACAGTAAAAGTAGTGGAAATAAAAACTAAGAAATAATGTACATATAAATAATCAATTTGATTTATAAAATGCGTCTGGCCAACTTTACGAGCGATTACTATAAGTCATATGAAACAGTTAAACGTAACTGCAATAAATACGTACACGAATCATTCGCGCACAATACCGTAAAAGAACGCACGCGCAAGACAGAGACAGGTATAGCGAGTGAGGACGCGAGCTCGAGCGGAGGTCAACGGCTAGCCGCGGTCGTTGACCCGCTATCGGAGTGACCTACTGAGCGAGTGACGTCATCACCGCACCGCACGCTCTATGGCATTGGTGGCTTGCCGCCTTTCAGCGCCATCTAGAGACGAGTAGAAATAACAATATCGCGTCATTACCAACCTTACTTAAATAGGTACGGTACTTTTGCGAAATACTTTTATGCAGTACTTTTTTCAATTAATATTTCAATTAGTTTATTTTTCATGTAATTTCTCTGAGAAAAATTATTATATAAAATGGATAAAAATATACGCTGAAGAACAAAGCTTTTTTAACAAAGGCGTGCCAAATATAGAACTAGAATGCCAATAATACATACTCGTATGTTACAAGAGCCACATATAAGACTGGTAAAAAACTGCCTAATACGGTTTTTAGATATGGATTTTTTTTAAATTAAACAATGCGTATCTAGCTAGAACTTGAACAATACTTTCTATTTGCAGAAGTGGAGCTGGAGAGTATTCAGGACCGGTACGTCCAGGTCCTTCGGAGCTACTTAGAGCACGCCGCCCCTCACCACCCTGGCCGTCTTCAAGAACTTTTCGCTAGGATACCAGAGGTAAATAAAAGTCAATTACCACTCCCATAAATCCAATTTTTATTATTATTTACATACTAAAATTAGATTGTTATTAGAAACTGCATTCAAAGCTAATTATTACTATAATATTTATTAGACCCTAGAGTATCCAAACAAGTTACCTTCAATAATACAATTTGATTGTTAAATATTCCAGATCCAGGCAGCAGCGAACCTGCTGCTGGAGAGCAAGATGTTCTACGTGCCGTTCGTGCTGAACTCCGCCGAGATCAGATAGTATATGGCCCGACTGGGCGTC
Organism: Passova gellias; assembly: GCA_018249975.1. Classification (NCBI taxonomy): domain Eukaryota; kingdom Metazoa; phylum Arthropoda; class Insecta; order Lepidoptera; family Hesperiidae; genus Passova; species Passova gellias. The sequence continues at coordinate 18,858 of DWUN01000349.1, forward strand.
TAGTTTTCAATGTACGAACCTTGGTCGCAGCGCTTTCGCCGCACCGTCGTCATTTAAACGCCCAGTCAGTGTTCCATTAATCAAGAGTTCGTACATAATCCTTGCTAGATGCCGGGCAGTGACAATAAACTTTAAACGAGAAGCGCATAAGCTTCGATCTCCCTCCAGCGCCGGCGCGAGGCCGAGCAGTAGTGACAGTGCGTGAACGATTCGCGATATACAAGTACAGTTGTTTCGCAACGAGTGATAATTGGTTATGAATATCTGAACCGCACCCGGACAGTGCGGTTATATGAATCGATGTGTGTATTGATTTATTGTTTATTAGAGGAATTAAAACGTCCCAATTGACAGACTGATTTATTATTAAATAGCTATTATTTAATAGGGACTCGGATGCGTGTTTTATACGTGGTAGTGTAGACTATTTAGTTTTAAATAGAATAAATATATGTATATGTAATTATGTTACTATTTAAATTTTGTCAGTCGGAGATCGCATAATATATTATTTCTGTAAATATAGAATATACAAGGTAGATGATAGCGTAAGTCGTTGTTTTAGACAGAATTGTTTCTTGTAAATGGAATATTGCTGTTTTAGTTTGCATTTTATATAGTCTAGCATTAACCGGTAGGCTAATACTGGGTGTGTAATATGGAAGAATTTTAATTTAATTTTATATGACTTGTTCGTAGCATAATTAGCACTAAGTACCTACTCTCAGTGTTTACCAAGACTGCTTGTATACAACTGTACTGTTTATACACTAACTTAATATATCGCGGGTTCCCGCGTGTTTCTTGTAGTCACAACTTATGCATTTTTATTGCCAATATTTCGCATAACTCTTGTGCATATACATATTATGTTCTAAAGGTTTCCCTTCTCTTTATTCTGGTCTATATAGGTGTAAGTTACCGGTAGAACAATGCATGTTGCCACAATCCGCATTTGTCGGTTCGGACGTCATGTGTAAGTGCGATTTTGATGAAGTAGACTTCCAATATAAATAATCCATATATTGCAACGGTCACGCAAATTCGTAAGATGTAACAATGATAACGTCTAGAGAGAAACGTGTACAAATCCTACGCTCGCACGTGCAATTAATGTTCATTTTCGGTTTAGGTGCTTCGGTAATTTCGAGATACTTCGCTTCCTTTGATGTGTTCAGTCGAAACGATGCTCAATGCTTTCATTATTATCATACATTTTTGTACATTTGCAAACTTACCGAGATCATTTACAACCACCGTTCATATTGCTGTACTATTTGTGAGCATTTCTTATGTCGCATAGTTGAATATGAAAACATATTTAACCCTGAAAAATATATATAATTTGCATCTATCATTACCTAAAATCCAGGTGTTAAAAGCAAAAAATATTCTTGCTTAATTGATATGAAAAAATTACCGGTTCTACCCACATTTGCTTTTTTATAATAGGACACCAGTTACTTTTCTGTATGACGCGACTCATGCAGCGTACCTATATTACCAAGTGCACGAGAATCCTCTAGGAATTTGAATCACAAAGTTGATATTAATACTGATTTCCATTTAGACCATAACATGTTACAATTATTAGGTACCTCAAATATTATCCCGATCCTAATAAGTCAATTAAGAGAAATGTTCGTCTCCTTGTCGATAACATACCTACACATGATATCTCAAGATGTTTCTTGTTTTATTTAATTCACCCCTTGTCATGATCATTTCAAACTATGGCATCTCCTTCCGCATCATATTAACTAATTACTTATTCAACACCTGACGAGTACATAACATTATATAGGCATGTAATATTCATAGTCATCATAATCATTCGCAGTCATAATCAATATAATATACTAAAAGTCGATAGCGTGTAGCAATCATTGTTTCTAATACCAAACTAAAAACTAATTACAACTAACACTGTCAGTGATCACTGCCTCTATTTTTAATGTTATTTGCCGTTATCGATAATAACATTTGTATTAATTGTAATGTTATATTGTAAAATTGTAATAAACGTTCCAGCAACGGTGAACAGTTACCACTAGATATAGAAAGGCGATGTACGCCAACTTAAACTTAAGTAATTACAACCAAAAAGTTCGTTCTAGGGACTTAGGTTCTAGGTAATACTATTTTATGCCTTAATGATGTTAATTACGTCAATGTCGTAAATGTAACCCGACACTGCTTTTTCACTAATTCTTTAGATATTTATAAATAATTTACAATCGATTTTATTAATTATGCAATCTAAGTTTTGCATTACACAAAACAATAAATAAATGCTAAAGAGATCTCTTGCAACTTGGCAGCACTTTTCGAATCCCCTGACATTAGCACACCAGAATATGACATAGTAATGCAATAACACAAACAGTCACCTAATTGTATGCAGAAACGTATATTTAAGAGAGATAATCAGTTATCATAACGAGGTTTCCAATCGCAGATAGGTACTACTGAAACGTCACAAACATATATAAGAAGTTTACAACCATTTCACATGTTTAGTCGGGAAAATTAGTTTACATACGAGTACAATAGATGAACACTAAATTGCAAACTCTTTGTAATTATGTAATCCTGTTACCTGAATGAGCGACACACGTCCGTTCCTCATCATGTTACCATTAGTTAAGTATTAGACGATATTATGTTTTGTACATTATATTATGTAATTAGTTCGACTACAACCAGTTACGATACTGCCATCAAATGCCTATTTAGTTTTGCAAATAATTTTGTTATAATATACTTTGCGTCTGTTTTTAAGTTAATAAAATTCGAGAAATTATTAGTTAATTGTGATAAACATTGATAGGTAATGGAAAGGTTCCCGTGGCGCTCCCACAACGCGCTATTTGCGCTTCCGCCTCGCATGGTAGCTATCGGTCTTTACGATCTTTAAACACTAGCGAAACCTTCCGACAATTGGGTATTTACACATATTTATTTATTCATTTTTATCTAACTTAAATTATGAATAATTAGTTTTTAAAGACGCCATCAGAACGACGGTGTTAAATCTAAAGTCTGAGGTAAAGATGCCTTTATAGATTTTTAAACTTGTAATGACGGAATCGTAAATATAACTTTAGTCGCGAATCGTGCATCGTTCTACTAATATGTTAAAGTATATATATGTATGTAAGTAATATTGACACTTATTTTGTTAGTAGCTTAGAATTAAGGCGAAACTAACGGAAGTGTATCAAATGGAAACTAGGATTGTAAGAAATGTTATTGGCGTTGTACAAAGGATAGTATTGTTAGTAAATAAACAATGAAATTGGCGCATTACTGGCGAGTACCTTATTAGAATAGTAAACGGAAAGTCCACAGAGGCTATACATTGATAATTAATGTAAATAAACGTCATGTAATATGGCCATTTGCTTTTCGTTGCTTTCTTTAACTGTGAACTAAAATGTTTCGCCCCTTCGATATTTCGAACGAAACCCTTACAATGTATAAACCCTAATGAATTGTTCAATAACATCTTGTCAGCCGTAAAGGAAAAATATGTCCGCTTGCTCTATCCATTTTGATTTACTTATTTATGCTCAAAATTTGCGGAAAAAAATATCTCGATGAAGTTGCACCGTGATTGCATGTGGTAGACACCAAGGTTACTTGTCTCCTTTAAGAAATACGAAAAATTTCCATTTACTACACTAACATAATATTCATTCATATAACGTCATGTATATTTGTAAGAAAAAGTATTATACATTACGCGTTACCTAGACAAATACGAGTTACGAGTTCACCGAAGTCGAATGTCACCTTGGTAATGTCGCGGAAATATTTTGACTGATATAAATATTAGTAATATAAATGTTAATATATTTGTAAGAATATAACAAAAAACTTAATGCATTTCACACTTTCTTTACAGTCCATAAGGGGATAATTAATTACATCTAAGATATTGTGACGAAATATTTTCACACTCCTAGCGTAAGGTTTGTTGTGTATAAAACTAGTGTCTCATGTACTTCGGATAATGGAGGGTTATAGCTGTGTACATTGGACATGTGTTATAATAGTTATGAATTAAATTGAGTGTAAATCCATAAGAGATATATATTTGGAAACGTTGACGAATGTTTGTTGTATGTATGTATGTAATTACATGTCACAGATGGTTATTTGAACTCTAAGCGTATAAATATGTATCTATATTAGATATTTATACTTGAAGTTATACTTACCTACTACATGTTTTATTCGATTATCATAAATGATCGTTTTCATTACGGTTATACAAACAAACACGTTTCGCTTGTCTTGCTAAAGTTATTTTCAATTGTTTTTAATTCAATTATTATAATTAATATACTTTGAAACAAAATAGAATTTAAGAAGCCGTCACAGTTGTTTCACCGCGCAGTCATCGGACACGACAGCAGAGTTGCGTGTTAATTGTTTAACTAAAGAGTTCAATGTGGTTGAGTGTGCTGTATTTCACGTATTTATATAGTTGGGCTCGCTCAATTTCAAGACTTATCGCTTTCTGATCTAGCATATACTTTTAAGTATTACGATCTTTAGGGTTCTATGTTTAAATGTAGCAAGTCACATTAGTTGCTGATTGCTGAACTGTTCTCGATGGATAAAAGGCTGTTGTTATAATTCGACCAAGTTAAGATACACAATGACTGTTAGTACTATAAATGATTCTGATGATTGTATCATGTTTATATCTCGTTCGAGTGGTGCGCCGTGTGTTAGTCAATCGATTGTGTACTGGTTTGCCAAGAGAAGTTACCTACAGTTGTGTTTAGTTAGCGATGCATAACGTGTTTGTACTTTAATTTGTTTTTTAGTTGTACTCTTGGAAATCAATGGTTAATAACTTAAGAAAATAAATTGTATGTGAAATATTTACGGCTTTTACTTTTCGTATTACAGCCCATGATGCCTAAATTATAATTAATTTAGGCCTCACGTTAACACTATAATTGTAGTTTATCTATGACATATATGGGTAAAATATTATAGGAAATTATTTTTCTATAAACCGACAAGTCTTATGTTTACAAGACGTTTGGGTTACATACTTCAAGTCAGTTAGTCAAAATATATTTTATGGTGACAAAGCGCTATGTCTAAGAACATATTTATTTAAAATAGTAGGTACCTATACTTATTGCATAGGGTCAAATATTTTGGTCGTAATTCTGTAATTCAGAGAAAGCGGGAATTGGAGTCGGTTGTACGTACACATAATAATTAATAATGTCATGGGAAAACCTTTTTAATACGGCTGTTAAAAGATTAGCTGCAAAAAAGAAAGAAGAGAAGAAAATAGGTAGATAGTGCACTACATATTTAATACATGTAAATGATTCATATTTAAAATACGTTAAATCTGTTTTCAGAAACAATAATTGTTGATCATTGTTGATAAAAATACATTTGTTTAAATGTTTACAATTATTAGTAGACAAAAATATAGGAGACTAGCTGACCTGGCAAACGTTGTTCTGCCATATAAATTATTTTTTATTGCTGCTCCTCTCCTATTCATCTTAG
>DWUN01000350.1:0-24392 GCA_018249975.1 Passova gellias
CGGACCAATATTTCTTGAGATTAGCGCGTTCAAACAATCAAACAAACTCTTCAGCTTTATATTATTAGTATAGATTCTGGTACCAATTAGCTGATAGTTGATAAAAAGTTCTTACTTAAATACTGAGCGAGGTAAAAAACGGGGGAACAAAAACTATTTCACTTAACTCTTCGTCGCTATCCAAAGTGACAGTGATGAAGATTAAAGAATCTAACACATACGAGAATACTCGTAAGTGCCGCGTCACTAAGCGTTGCAAGTTTATAACGATACACTCTGAGATATTGTAAGATAATTAGGAAAAGTAGAAAAGGACAAGTAGGAAAATATTACAAATACAAGTTTTTTTGAGTGAATAAAGCAACAAGGTGTCCAACGAATTATTCTAAGTAGAATTCATCCAAACCAAACCAAATATCTACTTCAGTGAATTTCGCGTAAAATATAGGTGACCAAACCATACATTTGCTCTTAGCTATAGACGCAGTAATTTCGGGTTAGTTTGATCCCCGAAGGAGTCGTGAGTTTTTCAGGGATAGATAATAGCCTGTCCGCTCTGCAGACCAAAAATGGTTTATGGCCTATATCTATGTCTATGGTCTATGATCATGAGAGATTCACGATGATCCATTGCACCTTAGGATCCTTCGACAAACTAACAAGCACTTTTATATTTACAGCATTAATATTTACTGAATTGAAATGAATTTTTATTTGTTAAATAAACACGAATATTTGACACTTCTTATGGGATTATGCGTATATTACGATATTCGTAAATACCTCTACGACTTAGTAACGTTTGGTACATTGGAAAGGCAGAATGATAGGTTGGTTAGAAAGGATTTTTCCTGGTGTAAACCTATAGCAGACACTAGTTTGCTATCGTCGTGACATGTAGTTTTTTATATATTATAATAAAAAAAATATCACAATAGGTCTGGCTCAACGGTCCAGTGGTCATTTAACCTGACAAATGAGCCTAGGGTTGTGAGTTCCAATCTCACTCAAGAAAGTTATTTGCGTGATCTGCATGGCGCATTTGATTTAAGTCTAGGTATAAGACTATAAATTATTAATAATAATAAATTGATTAAGTGATAGAGTAAGAAATTATTTTTAACAGACTTTCTTTTAACTATTTGTTTAATATAATTAAAACTAAGCGAAGTAATGTTTACAAGTACATTTTTGGAATTGAATGTAAACAATGAATCTGACTGTGTAATAATTATAAACGAGAAAGAAATTTGAACAAATCTCTTCTCAGAATCTCGTTTGGAAAATTGTGTCAGGTATAGTAGTAGTCCTCCTATTCTAAGAGAACCAAGTACTAACGATCACGTTCTACGCAGCTTGATGCTTTTAAAATGTTTTTAACATTATTGAAATAAGTCAAGAGTCTCCGAAACCGGCGTGTACGCATGAAGAAAGTGATGAATGTAGACGAAGCGCGTCAGGTTTGCAAGGACAGAGATATTTGGCACTCGATGCTTTCTGCCTACACCATTAGATACCTGGCGTGAAGTTGTGTTGTTGTTGTTTGAAATAAGAATACGAAGATTAGAAAGAACATAGTACTAGACATTATGACTTAACTAGTTTAAAAAAAATCAACACATTTTTTTTAACAATTATAATTGCTAAGTTAAATTGATTTAGCTCGTAAACGCCGAGGAAGATGATGTTGATGGGGTTTTGCCTGCCAAAAGTGGTTTAGCGGGATGGATTTGAATTTACAGATTTGGATGAAATTAAAGGGTAACCCCGTCATTAAGCAGAATAAGCGTCATAGTTAATGACGTATGGATGAATGGATGTTTCTGATAATGAAGTCAAGAACGTCGATCCAAAACCATTGTATAAATCAATCTTAACGTTTTTAAATAAATTTATATTATTGTTATTTTTATTACACTTCAAATAACGTAAGTAATACGAAACAAAACAAACAAGCCAGTTGAAATGTTAATACAAATACTGTCTACATTCAATTGTAAATATTTAAATAGGAAAACTACTTTAATGAGGAACAATTTATTGATTCTATGATACGGATCAAAGTGTACCTACTATGTCGGGAAATCATCGAGTTCTTTGTCGTTGAAATATAAATTGAAATCGGAATATTCATTTTTCTTTTACCAATAACTCGAGCTATACGACAATAGAACTGCCTGAGTTTCAAAGGCGTAATTATATTAGCTGGTACGAATGTCGTATGCAAACTCTATAAAAGGAATGAATACATTGCAAAACAGCGCTATAGTTATAATACTTTCGACGTTCGAATGCCTAGGAATTGTATGCTAAGGGAATTCTGAGGCGAGCAAAGCTAAGCAACGCTGGAGCCACGCACCGCGTTAGTTAGGAGTTCGATTAACTTACATTTTTCCTGGAGATCTGCAACTGCATAAGACATGCAATTTAAAATAAAGCAAATGTTTTTAAAAGAACTTCTGTGGTTTTAGTTGGTTTTGTTCATAGGAAAGTGTGCATATGAAAGTATGTTTCTGTTAAGTTATTCGCATAAATGACGTAGCTGAAATCACTTTTGCAATAGTGAATGTGAAATATTGTGGACCGCTACATTTTCTGTTACGCTAACAAAACAATTTAACGCAGATTCCATTTTCCCAAAATATGCTTTGTCTATGTACAACTCATTAAATGCTTCCGTTTAATTACAAGTACTTTTAATAATGGTTCACTTATTAAATGGTTTCGTTTAATTAAAATTACTTTTAATAATGGTTCACTTATTAAATGGTGAACGTCTGTTCGCCGCTGCCGGTGACGACGGTCAAATAAGAGAGCCCTTATGTAAGGGCGCGATGCGAGGCTTCAACGAACTATACAAAAATACGTAAGAGGCAACGCCCGTGTAACAGCGAAATTCTTTTGAAATCCTTTAGTCGAGCTGTCAATGACGTACACCCTATGTATTTCTTTACATAATTATGTAGTATATACCTGCATCAGCATGGTATATTACTAAAGTTATAAGTAGTTTTACACTATGCTCTGACACATATGTTGTGTCATTTTGGTTTAATCTTCGTCTTTCATTATTTATGTCGTACCTTAAGTGAGTAAGCCTCTTGTCGGGTACCCAATTTCAATGGATTACCATCCTAACCCTCACTTTCATTAGCTTATGTTATATATTTATGGATTGTGTGATGAAGGTAATGGCTTTTCGCTACTTTATTATAACGTTCTATTTAAAATATGGGTTTATTAAATTAATGTGTTTTTCGCCCGTTTCACGTACACTTTTCGCATATGAAAAATTCATTAATGTATAAAAAAATCCACACAAACTTAACTAAACGTCATGACTATTGCTTTTTGGGTGAAGGGCAAAAATTATCAAAACCTGTCAAACATTCTGGATGTTATTTTACAGCATCCATAACCGTATGAAGAAAAACGATTAAATATTTTTTTTACATACAATGAGGTTGCGTTAATCTAATCTTAAAATATCCTCTCTAGTGCTTGGAACAAAAAGTAGAAATAAGTGTGAAGTAGAAAAGTAAATATCCTCTCTAGTGTTTAGAACAAAAGGAAAAAATAAGTGTGAAGTATCAAAAGTAAATATCCTCTCTAGTGTTTAGAACAAAAGGAAAAAATAAGTGTGAAGTATAAAAAGTAAATATCCTCTCTAGTGTTTAGAATAGAAAGTAAAAATAAGTGGGAAGTATAAAAAGTATAGAGAAAATTTGCAAGGACGTATCGTGTTGCGCGCGAGGAAAGACGGGATTGATTGAGCCATCAATTCTGTGACCCGTCTCGGGGCGTCATGTTCTCAAAGTGCCTCATCAGTGTTTGTAGGTTAAAGCCGATATTTATTACCTTACTTTATGTCATTTTAAAACTGCAATCCGTCTTTATCTCTAAAATCTTCTTCATGCCACTTTCCTTGACACTTTTTTGTTTCATAAATTATTCTTTTCCAACTCATTTTCAGATTCATTCGCTAATTAAGTTTGGAATACAACCATACATGCAATCCACTTGGTAATAATGTCAAATAAAGGGCGTCATTAGTTATCGCTAATGTAATACGTATTTACTATTATATAATGCAACGATTATAAAATATACATATTGTGGCAATACCAATAATACAGTCTGTCACCAACTCCAATCTTTCATTGTCCTTACATATACTATACTAGCTGAACGCGGCAAACGTTGTTCTGCCATATAAACTATAACAGTATTTCTCCACTATTTAATGCATGTTATTTTACATATAAACCTTACTCTTCAATAACTCTATCTATTAAAAAGAACCTCATCAAAATCCGTAGCGTAGTTTTAAAGATTTAAGCATACACAGGGATATAGGGTCAGAGAAAGCGACTTTGTTTTATACTATGTACTCGTAGTGATAACATGTATCCAACCTTCTATAGATATTCTTGATTCTGTACACGGTTTGTATAATTCAAATTTTATACATAAGTATCATTAATTATTAAATGTGTTTGTATGGAGTATAGAGGGTAGGCGTTTATGTAAAAAAAACTGGCCCATCGGTCAGTGGTTAGTAAATCTGACTACGACAGGACAAATGTTTATTTTCATGATCATCATTAATTCTTTCGTCTGTGGGTGTATAAAATAGTTGACGTAGTAATCTCTCCAGCTAATCACATGAAAAACATTTTTTCGGATAATAAACGCTTATGTAACTTCACACAGAGCGTGCCTACATAAGTTTATCTCGTTATCGAATGTCAATACTAATACACCCTTGCCCCAGTTGTATGTAGAAAACTTCCAAATCAAATCTGGCCCGGTTCCCGGTTCGTAATTCATTGTGTTCATATATTTTTTTCCTTACGACTATAAGTGTGTTGAATTACCAGCGAATGGTATAACTTTTTAAGTACCTTCTTTAAATATGTTTGTGAAACTAATGTATATTAATATGTTATTTCGCGGCTTGTCTGTATGTATGTACACATCGGTTTTCAGGACTAGCAACACTTGTATAATCGGCCAGGAATAAGAAATACATTGTTTATCACTAACTGTTACCATTATACCATCACGTCTGATCTTTAACGGGTTAGGCAGAAAGCACCGAGCACTAAGTATCTCTATTGACTTGATGTTCTTCCAACTCATCACTCTCTTCACACGCAGTATAATGTTACCAAAAATCCAATTTTTGAAGGCGTACATATTATTATGTTTTAATTCTAAGTTATAATCTCAATCATAACTAATTGTTTTTTAACTAAATTGACACTAACAGTTCAATTGAGAGTAGGTTTCAGATGTTCTGGAGTTATTTGCTCGTTTGATACTGTGTTCATATAAAAATATCGATATTGTTCACTCTGGTATGTCCGTTAGATGCAAATGAACACGACATCCCATGTGCTTTGTGCGTGTGAACACCAGGACAGCTGTTCTGAAACACGCGTCCAAAGGTCATACAGGTTCGTGTCAGGCCACGAGTTCATAGCGGCATTCCTCTCAATCGGTATTTGGGTTCGACTCATGCAGCTGGAAGGCTAGCTAAAAGTCTATAATGGAAAAATATTTGCAGCATACCTCACGAACGTTGTTACTGTTATGTTATAATAATAACTGGAGACAATTCCACTCACGGCTGATTCCAAATACGGCAACGGAATACCTGTGTTGTGGTAACTGGAGCGCTGACAAACGTACATATATACATACAATATAATACTTATATAGATATTTTTATTACGCCCACACACAGAACAACGTAATGTGCATAAAAGTTTGTCCTGGTTGGGAATCGAACCTACGTTCTCCGGTTTTGCAGTCAGGGTCTCTACCCACTCGACGCGGCGGCCAATTATATTATTCGATTGGTAGTTGTTTAAGTTATATATTGCGTTAATTCAAATCGTGGGGACATATAAAAAATTGAGACCAAAAGCTTTACGCATTTAAGTACAAAAGTTGTTCAGATGTCTGGGTCCGGCTAATGTCAGGGTGCGTAAGTATCAAGTTTGCAACAATACTTCGTTAACAAGTACGTAGAAGTAGATGTCCTAAAAGCGTGTCCTTAAAGTGACCTAATTCACCAGCGCTTACGAGTAAGCACTGTACGAATTACACAAAGCTTGTCTAGTACCATTTGACAACATCGTTATAGAGAGATCTAATAACACGAGATTCTGAGATCATCAAGTATTAAACACAAAAAAAAATGTATTATTGTGTTTTTCAGCTCTTTGTGGAATAATAAAAGGAAAATGACAATTACGAGAGCAGGCGCACAGACAGCGCAACGTCCTGTTTCCGGTGTTGGTTTCCTGCCGGAAAAATGTTTGTTTGACAAGTTGTTACTTGTGTGACAATTGTATTTGTTGTGGTTGTGTGACGGTTTTATGTTTTGTAATAGCTATAGCATCTGTATCCATGCACCTGTGATTATTAATTGAAATTATTAGAAATATCAATGCCAATGTTCTAAAAGCGAATGTGCGTGTGTTGTCCTTCCTCCAGGTCAAAACGGATAAACAGATTGAAGTCGCTTTTGCCTATGGAGATAGCTGAAGGGCTGGAAAGTGACATAAGGTGCTTTTTTTCACCGGGGAAATATCTAATTTCCACGGGAAAACATGTTATAATCAAATAAGCGTGATAGATGGTGTTTCGATCGCAATAACGTTATGAAGATTTAACAAAATAAACAGGTAGTTTAGTTTATACATAAATGAAAAACGGTATTGGTAGAATAATATTTAATACATATTCGACAAAGCACAAACCTTCAACTCAATTTAAAACGGAAGCTTACAATATAACACTACAGTTGATTCATATATATAAACTTTGTTCACAGTATATGAATTCAAATAATATATAAAATCTACCAGCGAAAGCGTTATATATTCTGTTTGTATTGTAGCGAATTTTGAATATTCCACCTCGATTCGCTTAAACAAATGTGCCAATTGTCATATTCGTGCCAAGAACCCTTTAGTGATAGCGCGGCTTTTTAGGGTGTCATTGAACTTTCAATAAACAACGTTGCCACAGCTTTAGTTGCTTTTAAATTTACTGTATTGCTTTTATACTCACTTTCATACCCTACCGTAATTACATAACGAAAATAAAAATAACTATTGCTTACTCTTTGTTTTAGTGTTTATAAGACAGCTTGCGATAGTAGTCTATTTGTATACCCATAAATAATAGAGCTTTATAAAAATAGAAAATACTGCATTCTTATTCTGATATTCTGAAGATTGTGCCTGCTCTGATAATCATTTGTGCATTTGACAACCAATTGTAATGACACCAGATAAAGCAGTTGTATTAAAAAAACCGATTTATTCGTATAAAAGTCTCTGGACTGAGCTTCGTTTCAGTATCAAGGTTCATACATATAAAAGTTAAGAAGTTACAGATATTATTTTGTAGAAAGCAAACATTGACAATACATGGAAGTGTAATGTTGATTTTATAAACTAAATTTTTTTTATAATACACTAGAACTCTAATGTCCCTTTCATTTTCCAGACAAGAAACGCAAACGCTGTCTTAGATGAGAAGCATTTAAGCTTAGTTAAAATTTAACCGAAGTACTTCACTCAGCCCGCTCTTCGACCACAAGGGGTAGCGTTTCATAATGCAATATCTAATGTCTCAAAATGGCCGCTTAGATGAAATTACGTAGAAGAAATAGTATTAGTGAAACATCTTTTTGTACTCCAACATTGCTATAACAAAAGCATGAAATACTAAAATTATAAGGTCGTGAACTTTTTGCCAAACGAATAGATTGTTAATAATAATAAAAATGTTTTATTGTAAAAATATATGTACGTAGTCTGCATTTTAAGCTTTCAAAATATAAACGCGGTATTTAAATGAAAAAAATAAAAAGCTCGTAAAAGAGCTTGTATCGCACGAAGTGGAAGTGTTGCCGAAAAAAAGGGAAAAAAACATTTGCATACGCGTTTCATTAACGTCGTAAACAGTAGCATTATTTCATGTTGTAACTGAACATGCCTCGCTGTCTGTTAATTAAAGTTTTATGAAAACTGTTACGCTGCGCTGGCTGGCATGATAAATATGATTGCAGTAGGAATTATTCCGAACGAAATTTCAACCGTCGCACGAGGCTAAGTTATGTATAACGGAATGGATTTTGGTCGGCGATGTACAAGTACAAATTTACGAAATTATGTTACATTTTGCGAGGAGAGGCGAAACGTTATTAATTGTTAAACACCTTAATATTTGATGGGGTGTGTTGCGGCATTATTTACGAATATTGGACGTTGGAGGAGATTTTCCAAACGACAATTGTTAGCTAGGTAGTTCGCGCCATGAAACATACACACAAAACATATTTTCATTTTTGTATTATTTCTAAGCCTCGTAATGTACATACATAACATCACTCCAGGTCCCTAACGGGGTAGGCAGAAAGCACCGAGTGCAAAATATCTTTGTCCTTGCAAACCTGACGCGCTTCGTCTACATTAAGCTCGTAATGTAATGTGTGTGAATTCAGGAGACAAATTTTTTGTTTTAATTTTTTCTTATAAGGAATTAATTCAAAAAGTCATCGGTAGATATTCGGTCTAGATTCGATATCCAGACCTCCGAAATGGAACTCTGAAATCTTAAACCCCTGAACTACGAGTGCATTTTACATATTCGATTCACTATTCAAACATGATGATACACTATTCAAACATGATGATACACTATTCAAACATTCAAATTTTTGCACAACTAATACTATAATAAGATAAATAAATTGAAGTATTAAAGTACGTAGTTCTAGCAATAAATTGGACGGATTCAACGTAATTATGCGGATCCGTGGAATATTGTAGCACGGGGCTTTGATAACTGAAACACTAATGATATAACGAGAACGGTTGCATAGTAAACAAACAGAGCGGTTTCGCTTTGTTCCGCATTGTTTGATTCTAATTAGTTGTCATTATTAAACTCCGATATGTAACTAGCGGTCCGCCCCCGCTTCGCACGGTAGTAGGTACATCACTTTGCTCTAATGTCAATCATTTCCGCAGCGTACTGTAACATAATGGACGATTGAAGTTTTGACTATTGCCTCTTTCGAAATGAAATTCATACATGGCATAGCAATTCAGTGACTATATAGAAGCTGCAAAAAATTTGGAATATTTTCGAATGTTAATTGTTACAGATATTTCCATGTAATTACTATTGTTTCAAACGTAGCTTTCACGGTATATAAAAACAACTATTGCCTTTTTAATTTCTTTACGACCATTTAATATTCTCATTTAATTTGTCGTGGATTAGCGGTTAATAGCTAAAATCTACCAACATCCAAGTGCTATAGTGTTGGGTTGAGAGCAGCGTTTCTATAGCTTCTCAGTTTTGCGGACTGTAATAACCACGTCTATTTTCATACTGTTTACGAATGAACAAAGATCTTTACAATAAGACTCAAAAACTGTTCGTGTCTGAGAAATTTTAAGTACGTGGTAATTGTGACTTTGACCTTGTAAATATGAACTTTAAAAACGTGAAAATTAAAGTATGAAAAATGGAAATTGAATGGAGGAGTTAAATCACTTAGTTATCAGTATTTTAGATATTACTCTTTAGCAATGTTTCACATTATCAAGAATAGGGTTTCATTGCCTTTCAAACCTTATTTCGCGAATTCAACAACGCTATGGAAGTCTTAATAAGCCTTAGAGACATGCCCATATTCATATACGTCTCAGCTTTTTTTAAATTCATAACGCTAATAGCAAGTCTCACTTCCTAACGGCATCTGTTTTACCCGCTAGCACATATAGGGTACATCTTGGAATTATTCAAGACAAGAGCGTGCAGGCACTTTCTAGGTAAGCGTTCTACATATTTGATTACCCCTCATTTGCCATCATATGAGCTTGTAGTCAAACGAAAGCCGATTCTGTAATATCAAAAATTTCCATATCATCTGGCACACAACAAAGGAGTTACAAGTGATGCTTTGAAGGATCTAAATGGGTTCAGTGACACAAAACCTGAATAAAGGATTACATGATGATATGCGTGTAAAGCTCTCTTATAGTTTTTAACATATATATTAGATAGATAAAAAGTGGGTTTAGACGATCTTTGTGTAATGTTGTGTTATTTTTAGTCAAATGAATGTTGTCCCCAAATTCAATCGTTTCTGATTGATATTATTTGATTATTTTTTATGATCGTACACATCATAATGTATAATTTCACAAAATATATCTAATGTTTATTACAAATCACAATAAAGTGCAGATTAATTAAAGACAAATTACAACACAAAAACAAAATCAAAATGAATCACACAAATATTTTCCCTAAGTGGAAATCAAACCAACAAATCGTCGTTAAACGGTCAGGTTAACCTACAATTGGTCAAAAGAGCGAGACAAATATAACATTTTCGGGCCTAAGAGGTTCTGTATTCCAATCCGGA
Source organism: Passova gellias (assembly GCA_018249975.1). Lineage (NCBI taxonomy): Eukaryota > Metazoa > Arthropoda > Insecta > Lepidoptera > Hesperiidae > Passova > Passova gellias. The sequence goes on from DWUN01000350.1 coordinate 10,463, forward strand.
TTGAGTCTACAGAAACATACAAGGACTGTCAACATCATTAATTAGCCATTTGCTATATATGATTACACTAGAAACCGCAGAACAAAAAGTAGTATACGGATTTAATTAGCCTCTCGTGTTGTACTGCTTTAAACGTAAAAATAAACGAGTTCACCTTGACACGGCGTCATAATGTTGAGAAAAATACGCGCATAATATTAAATATTTAGGAAAGAAAGGAGAGATTCAAGATTTATAATCAAAATGATAGAGTTAACTGACGTTGGCATAGTCATTGGCCTGCTAAAAAATTGAAGACAGTTTTGTACAAGGTTCGATTCCAGACGCCATCGCTACTTTATCTATTCCTACGCAACTACTTTCCATGACTGCATCGTATTAAATTTTGCTTAAAAAGCTCAAAACTCCAAGCTTTTCAACTTTACCAGTAAAGATTTGTAATTAATCTTAGGTAGTATTTCAGGATTATTTTAGCGATGAAAATCATATAATAATTTGATTGAATTAGAAGTATTTCACGAATACAGCCAGAACTCTTGACCTCACAGTAATTCGTACAAGGCTCTTATTCTATAAGATTATTATTAGGTCACACAATTTAAAAATTTGTTGACCAACTTCTTGCTCTTACAAGCGTTTTAGTAATTTTCTAATTAATTTAATAAAATCGAATTTTCTTTGTTCAATATTTTCACAGCTTTATATCGCAGGATGAATAGACATATAATAGGCAAGCAACGTATACTATAGGCCATATCATCGCTTGTGATCTGTCAACGTTGCGGCTAAATGTTAGCCTATACTAAATGAGAAAATTAACATCAACGTCTAAGACAATTATACAAAAACTCCAACTGTTTACATGTTGTATCATTTCCGGCCTATCTGCTACCGATAGTTTATTAAAAAAAGCTTACTTAAGGCCCTGCGAATGCATTGTGACTATAAAATACTCGTAAACCTTTTGGAATGTTTTAATGTCCTTATGCAAAACCATTTTATATTCATATCATTATGTTTGTGGATTACATTTCCTTAACCGATCTTATTATCTCACCCTATTTTAAACCTCTGTGTAGAGACATTACATTTCATAATTAACTCCTATTTCTCACAGCGGTCCTGTACAACTCTCTGGGGAGCGACGCCGTGGTTTGGACCCTAATGTAAACAAAGTACACTTCTCTCCTTGATCACGGGAATAGAACCAGGCTTGGTCGTGATGTATGGTAGGTATCATGTTTAATATCATCTGAAACTGTAATAAATCTATACGCTTCTAGCGTTTGTTTACTGTAACCATTTAAGAATCGTTATTGAAATATAACTTGGAAGTTACTAATGCTTTCTTTCAATGTTTGTTTTCAATGTTAAAATTGCTGTTTGGTTATACCTATACTTGGTATTAAATAAAAAATATTAGTTACATACAAAAACACACTTAATGCAGGTCGTATATATTTAAGGCTAATCATTCACCAGCTTTGAGCTCCCCTGCAGGGTTTCTTAGACGGGGAGGAAAAATCTGACAAAAAAACTGCAATCTCTCTTTTAAAAAACGAAAAAAATGGTTGCTATGTTGAAGTATGGTTTGAGGTTGCTTAAGAAGTGAATTTTGAACCACTATAACAAATGGCCTTAGAAGGATTTAGTTTTCCAAATAATTTCTAATTTTTATTATGACTGATACAAGTGGAGTTTAAATTTTGAATCATGTGGATTCAAAATTTTCGTCCAATTATTTAATCTCTTGGAAACACTAGCTCAGTTTGAATGCGAAATATTATTCTGCCAATAAACCTATCCCATAAAAAATTTTTTTTTGGTTTAAGCATCATAAAGTCAATGCACGTCCCGAGATAAATTTTCCGCTATTTTTAAAGCTCTCGCCGTTGCCAATACGAAACTTTGCCGCTTCGTCTACCCGCGAGGTCGAGTCAGGTTTTGACCAAAAGAGCAAATGTGCCAAATTCTATTCTGGTTTGTTGGGGAACGTGGCCTTTCTCGTGTAGTACGATTTAGTTAAATCGTGGTTTGTTATTTTATTTCCGTCGTTTATTTCCTCTTCAACAAGTACTTCATTGAAAATGGAATTTTTTTATTGAGAAATTTGGTACCACCTGATGGTAAATGAACAGCATCCAGGATTTAAAACCTTTTAAACTGCCTTTTTAAACTCTTTTTTTGAATAATCTCAAGTTATAAGTATCAGGAAAAATAAAGGTAGACAGAAATTCCATTCCGTGGCTGTACCAGAAACGATTTGATATTTATAAATAAAGAAAATCTTCTGCCATTTTCGATCTTCACAGAACCATATGGTAAGCTTTTAAATTTTGACCGTGATTTGAGTAGGTACCAATATCGATATGTAGCTACTTAAATATTTTGATGAACCTTTCAGATGTTATATTCTCAGAAACAAAGTATTACATGAAAATACAACTTATAAAAGCCTGTTAATACTGAAGACTTATCTATTGTTAAAATTTAAAAGGGAAGAGGCCCATTGTTGGACTCGTTACTTTAAAATAAATTATTAATTAACAAGCGTTAACACAAAAACTCCGACATTCTGTATAAATACCACCTTAACAATGATTGATTGTACCTGATAATTAACTTGTAATTTATTAATTACATTAATTTCTTTTTGTTTCACAATGACCTCGCTGCTGGTGTTTCAACAGCGTTAAGACAATTTAAATTATGACCGCTCACTCTATTTTATAAATATCCAGCCTAAATGAAAATTAAAGGCTGTACAAAACTTCGTTTTAATATTTATTAAAACAATTTTCATTCGGCTGTTTTCAAAGTTCGACCAAAATATATTTATTAATTCTATTATGAGTGCACATTTTCATCAAATTATTTTCGTTTTTGTTCTATTTCTCAAACCTCAATTAATAATAATCATTTCAGACACACAGAGTACCGATATCAAGTAATTTGATTTATTTTATTCTAAAATATTTTTCCAGTAATTAGTTGCATTATAAAATAAATGGAAAATATCATTATTATCTACATAATTTACGGTCCAAAAATAAATCTTTAGGTCAAAAATATTTACGGAATTTAAAATTGTCGCTTTACATTTCATACAAGTTGAAAGTAGTTGTAATTGATCCAATGGTAAAATTATAATGAAAATAAACCAAATCTTTTTATATTCTATAATTCTATAATTTTTTTGTAAGATCTCAAAACAAATTGACGATCGTCTAAACGCGCATTGAATGTCGAATACGAACGAGATAAATGCACACATTTAGTCGTAATGAGGCCAAATCGCTTCCATAACTCACCTATGTATCTGCTCGCGCTCTTTGCCATAGTTTCAGTCAGCTGACAGCAAAAGGAAATTGAAACAAAACTGAGAAACAGACCTTGATAAGTTTCCCTGATCATATCTCTAGCTGGTCACAACTTCGTCAACTGTATAAACTAATGCATTACCTTAATCAAACGATACGCGGACTTATTATAATTTTTAAACACTTCACATGTTAGGAAAGTTCGTCGGGCCGAGTTATCCGTGGAGTAATGTCACTTTAGGGGAATGGTGTCGATTGCGGCTTTAAGGTCGAGAGTTCTCGACATTCGGCGCGCGACTGAAACACGGGGAGACTCGGCGAAGTCGAACACTGCGCAGTGCAGGCTCGAGCCCCACTGTATATTCACTGTTTTATTCTAACTCTCGGACACTTGTTTGTGACTATTTAGATGTCTATTTGTACGTTGCCTTTGGATAATTTCAATGTTAACGGAACCTCACCTCGGGCTTGATGTTTGTCTACCATCAAACAGTATTCTGTGTTCTAAGTATTTAAATTTTCAACAGCGGCGCGGTTAAGTTTTTTATTTGTTTCGCTCTAAGTGCCGAACTCCATCGTGCACAAGGCCAGTGTCGATATATTACAACGATCGAGCTGGAAATGTCGAAAAGTTTTTATTTACGCTCACGCCGAAAGTATTTTATGAAAACCGTGACGCTTTTTGGGCACGTTAAACTTTTATTCTATTGCCAGTGCGACGCGGTTCCTATTTACATTTACATATCAGTCACTGCGGGCTCACGCTCACGAATTTATGCTCCCTAGCCCAGACAACTCGTAAAACAAAAATATCACAATGTATTTCAAATTTTATCTGTGGTGAAAAAAATCACTCTGAAAGATATTTTATATGACAATATATTTTATTGCCGGCATTTCAATAAAGTGAGTCAAATCGTACCTGCGGGGATATGTTTGCAGTTTGTTATTCGTATGTCGTATATTGTCATGTGGCATGGTAACAATAATATATCAATTTATCTTAAATCAAACTGCATTGTAAATTGCATTGTGCTTTCGACGTATCACAATTTAGCTTTACCTCATACATCCATCCGGAAGTAACAACCGTTAGTTGTCAAGTCTTGAATTGGAATCGGAATACCTCTGTCTATTCACATTGTTACAGCATAAGACAGAACCTATCAAATCTATCTTAATTATAGCAAAGCGCTGATCTTAAAAGTGGGTCATAATGGAAATAAAAGCTGTCTTCTCGAAGATATTCAGCGCTTATTAGAACTAGCGACAATCTCAGGCAATATTGAAGCTTTATTAGGTTCATTATTATTTTCAGTAGCATTTTCTACAGCACTCGACAAATCTATCTATATCTTCACGGTTTCAGTAGCAGGGTAGGTAGAGAGGATTGATCATCGAAAGGAGACGCAAGAAAACCAAGACCGATACGATTTTTTTTTAAATGTCGAAGCTTTTTTAAATTTCTTCATATTAATATGTAACCTTTTAAAAATAATATTATACAGTTATATTATGTTAAGATGTACAAATGTAGTAACAACGTAATTGGACATTTCTATGTTGGAACTTAGGAGCACGGGTGAAAGCTAAATCCTATTGTATCCTATTCTATATGGAAATGTACTGTACGCTAATGCATTGATATGTATTGAACCTACTGCTGTATTTCTATATGTTGCAAATGTTACATCAGATCTAAAATTTGGCTGCATCCAGTTCAATTTTAGTAAGAATTATGTATGTTGTAGATAGGTCAAAATTGAGGTAACCTTACCCAGCTGGTCTTAATACCAAATAAAAGTTATTAATTGCAACGACTCCATAGACAAATTAAAAGCAATTTGACATGACGTCCATACAGAGTAAAATAAGCAATGAGGGGAGTCCAAATTATGATAAGCATAGTAATTCTGCTTACTATGTACCTATGTACATACATAACAAGTTATTAATCTGCATTGGAATAGTCTGTATGGTTAATATAAATATTTAAACACATAACTTAAGATAAGTGGTAAAAGCCTTTGAAGTTCGATCGGATGGAACATCACATCCGGTGCTAATAAGTTATGCTATTACATTGACTTACGGTCTCAAGGGTGCGACAGACAGGCTCGGCGAATTTCAAAGTGATTCAACATATTCCTTCCGATGACCAACCTTAGATAAATAATGTGATTTAAAAAAAATTTAAATTTCTGATAGAAAACGTTATTTCACATTAAGTCAACCATTTAAAATAACGATAACGAATAAAAAAATGAACGAACAAACAAATAAAGAAATGATGTAAAACAACAAGCATATTTTGAAAAATTTATTTCGAGGAGTGTGGTTGAAACGTATGTTCAGGCTTCGACTGCGAAAACAACACAGCTGCACCAATATCCGCTTCGACAAATCAATGTTTGCGTTGTCTGGAAGGCGACAGACTAAGACCGCAGAACTTGTCAGACATGAAACGTAAAACTACAGAATTATTTGTCTTTTGTACTGATATCTACGAACTGTCTACTAGTGCTAGTTAGTTATAATAAGAATTAATTATAAATAACAGTAATATTTCCTAACAGTATTTCCGTAAGTCTTCCCTAAGAACTGGTAGGCGAAAAACATTTCGAGTCATCTATTGACTTATGATACATTATACTATACCGTATGTACCCACATGTATACATATAAATACGTGTAGCACACACACTAAAGCAGCTTTTCTAAGCATATTCATTGAAATCTTATCCATTCCTCGCGAATAAGATGCATTTTCAATGGTCTTAATTACGGCTTTTCCAGAGAAACGTAACGTCAGCAAATGCCTTCATAAAATTCCCAAAGCACGGAGCGAACTCAAGAATAAGATTAAGCGTTTATTCATTCATTGCGTTATTTATTCGAGCTGCATTTACAATAAAGGGAACACGCGCCATCGATCACCACTACAAGAATTGTTGTGCACTTTTTGTTTCGTTGTCGTTATTTTTCTTATGATAATTCACTGCAGTTGCTGGAATTGCATGCGAGCTTTTGTTGAGCTTTATTTTTAAATGAATGTTTAACTATTGTGACTGTATTTGTAGTATACTTATTAAAAGTTTTTTTTCAAAATTGTGCACAGGAACCAGCTTTATTTATTGGTTTATGTTCCATCGACCAAGCGTTTTTCAAATGTTTTTAAACCAGCGTAATGATCTCCTACATTGTTTGAAACATGTGATCCGACAATAACAAATTCTTAATATGCTCTCTAAAGCACGGAAACAGTCATGAAAATTATGTTCCTGATATAAGCGTAACAATTTCATGGACACGAAATTAACTATACCGAATAGTTAAGTATTTTTAGGTTATGAAATAACTTAATTAATTAGTATCATTGAATTCTTAAGTATTTACCTATCGTTTTAACATTGTAAATTGATTGAATTAAGCACCTTTTCTCTAATTACTCTTTACCACATTTCTTACTTATTTACTACCAAAGGATACTTCATTACTACGCAACCCTCATCTAAACCGCATTCTTAGCTACATTCTGATTACGGTCTATTGTATGAGTATTTCAATGGGGCGTTTATTCAATGCAAATGGATCTTTGATAAGATAGTGGTGAGAGCGTAGGGTTGTGTTGTCGTCCAAAACCAGAAGTCCCTTTGTGAGAATACACCCTTGTTTTCTATGCCATATACACTGTTACTCGAGGCCACTCAAATTAGTTATAGCTACCATCAAATGATTAGTATTGTTAATAGTAATAGTGGCTGTTATGACTGGACTCTTGAGCGATTAGATATCCTGACCTCTGAGCCGGAGGTCGTGGGTTTCATTCCCACCCAGAACAAATACGTCACCATTGGACATATAATACACAAATTACCTCAAACAGGTCCGTAAACTTAGTTCTATTGGTGTCAGGTAATTAAATTCATTTTTAGCTACAAAAAAATTTTTAATAAGTATTAATATAGCCTTAGGATGTCTAGTTTATATAAGACCAATTAAGTCATACAAATGTTTACTAATATTAAGTATTGAAATAGATGCTTCTTGTATATACGTGCGAATAGCAACCACACGTTTTACAGGAAAATACAATAACAATTGTTTCACGGTAGAAATAGTCGCGGTAGCAACGCCCCGGGCGAGCCGTATCCGTGTTCTACCATGTAGCAAAATAATGTATAAAACTCGTTTATCATTGTTTCAGTAGAAACAGATGGGATTTTTAAATTTCAGTCTCTACACACGATGCGCCAACGATTTGTGTTAGTTTATAGAACGTGAGGAAAATATGACAACATACTAATGTTTTGCTGACCAATGCATATCCGTTATATCAGGCCTCTTAGTTTTGATTAAACAAGATTGACGTTCTTGATACATGAATGAATACATGCATAGAAATTAAGCAATGCATACAAAAATATTACACTGTATGTTCCGTGTGTGGAGACATATACGTCAGTTCTGAATACATTGTCGAAATGTCATCTCTGAGAAATCACGGTCGGAGAGGCTTTCTATACGATTGAATATGCCTCCAAGGTCTGCAACTCCATCTGAATATAGATTTGAGAGTTGATTGTTAACAATAGATGGGTAGTAACACTCTTGAGTCAGATATTATGGTCAAAGAACTATTTCCATATCTAATTCTGTGGGCAATATTTGCATAGTTACGAAAAGCGTTATTTTTTATAAAAATGCTTATGTAAATGAAGTGCAGGCATGCATTTAGCACGTTTGGTAGACATGATCAACATAACTCATTTGTTTATTTTACAACTTATGAAGACAACATCAAAGGAAAACATAAGAGGCACAGAGGATTTTTTAAAGGCGGAATTCTGTATAACCTTCTTCTTTGAATGATAATGATGTACCTAAATAGGCAGAAAGTCACAACTAACGCTGAACTTATTTCTTGTACTCAAGTATAGGTTAATTTATTATCAGGATAAGTCTTTATCGACTTATTCAGGCTATCATTACAAAAGATAGATTAACTTGCCTGTCTGCTACGCTTTCTCGAAGGATTAATTAAAGTTATTTTATTGTAGTTTAATTTGCAAATAAGCAGAATTCTGAGCAAGGTCATAGGTTTTTCAAAAGTTTTTAGCCTATATTCTATAGCAAGCGCTGAAATATTCTGTGATTGTCTGTGACCAAGATCCAAATATTAGTACATAATGTAAACTTAACAGGCGTAGCCGTTAAATACACGGTGCACAATAAATTTTCTGAAAGCTCCAGAAAACACAATTTTAAACTTTTAACATCATACTTTCATTGCTTTAAATTTGAAACTTGCACGAGATATTTCAAATTACTTCATTCAAAAATATTAATTGAAGTATAATTTATTGTTATGACCTGTTCTCTTTTACGCGAGCTGTTATTGATCATGAGCTGTATGAAACATATTAAGCGGTATGCAGTGTTCATTAAAATTAATAATTTTAATATAATGTTAATAAGAGTGTTTAATTAAAATTTGCATTCTATCGTTCCATTTTCGTTTCGCAGCGGATGTTCAATTACAGTGCGCTCTTACGCTATTCATACGTCTACCCTATCGTCTATTGAAACCGAAGATGTAAAATCTCAAAAGTTATAATTGGTATCCAACTGAAACTTCTACGTCTGTTCAGCGCAACTCTTCCTTCAAAAAGTATATAGCAGCGCTTCTAAATTTTACTTATCATTATAATGTTATATTTGTTGCGTAGTAAATCCTCTACATTCGCAAGTAAATATTGATTCGAGTTCTACTGTCTTAAAAATTAATCTATTAATAAATAAAAGTCAAAAAGGATGTGTTCTACTATTAATTAATTAACATTCATTTATAGGAACCATCAAAACGAAATATGCAGTCTACAAAAGCTTTTTTAAATTCAAAGTTTTCATGTTCCCGAAGTTATAATTACAGAAGTACCTACTTCTCCTCTTTATTTTGACGCTGTAATTTTGAAAATTAAAATGTAACACGCAAACAATTTGAATGAAGAATAAATAAATATATGTCAAAATCGCAGCTTTTTACTAAATGCGTACAAAAGTATGTTGAAGTTATACGTTTTGTCTGTTTTTCTGTTTGTTCCGGCTAACCTCTGAAGAGGTAACTTAGGCTACTAAGCCAACTAAGCCAACTTAGTAACTTAACTAACTAAGAACAGTATTCTAGGCGATAGTTTGCAGGTGCAGTAATATACAATAAAATTACAATGAATACAAATAATTACTTAATACTCCTAAATAACTAAATTGCTTCCAAAGTAACTTTGTATGATATTGGAAATACCTCTTTGTAGTGTTTATATCTTTGTAACTCCAATCTATTTGTCTAGATATCTAGAAACTAACTAGCACGTGATATTAGATGCCCCGGAGCGACACAGAATTACTCCGCCCTAATGGATTCTGAATAGAATTAGGGTTTGTAACATTGAAATTGTGCACCATTTGAGAGATCCAACAAAGACTAATTATTATTTGGAAACTATTATTGCAAATAATAAATTGAATTAATTTTGTAAGGAGTTTATAGAAGTAGTCGTACCCATTTAACATCAAAATCGCTGCCTACCATTATAGGAAATATGTGTGAATGTAAAACTATACATAATTACTAAAACAAATATTGTTTGTTTTAGCAGGAATTCTCATAAGGGAGTCATTAGTTTACGGTTTGATAATGACCTGTGAAGTAAATTTAATCTGTACATCATAAGTTATTAATGTAATCAAATTGAATAGTTGAGTAAATTCCTTAATTTTAATATCTGATTATTGTTCCACAGATCAGATTAATTTATATAATATGATAAATGTAATTTACTTTTAATGAGTTGTAACTTTTTATTTATTTTTGTTATGTTAATATAGTTTATCTGAAATTTTATTAAGTGCCAGTAATATCTTTTCCTACACATTTCCATATTATTTCTATTTATATTTTTACGTTAATTTTTAAAAATAATGTCTTTTATTTTGGTGTACAGGGATGAAAGATGGATACATCAAGACATACTGGACCTCTTAAGCGAAAGATATGTGGGATTTTTCTTTAAAACACTTTCAGCTGTCACTCAGCATACTCAGGGTAATTTCGTCATCTCCCAAGACACGTCCCATTTTAGCCATTTTACATTTTACATTGGCCTATGTTTACAAAACTACAACTCGTCAGTTAAGATCATTTTACTTGTGGTACTGAAAGTAACTATTGTTATATACGAGAGAGTCCTAACAGCTGTAAGTTATAATATACATCCCACTTTCATCCATCTTTCTATATCTAGTATATTTCAGCAATGCAACCGCTTCATACACAAGCATACACAAGCATACCAAAGCTAGATAATTCTAGATATTTCAATATAACGTTTTCAATTAAATGATCTCGTAGCTAAAGTAATTGGAGCACATAGCCCGATATTACTTCTGAACAATTTGAAGCTGCCTCTGTAATTATAATTATTAGAACATTAATTGCATCGCAATTTACTAATGATTGCAATCATTCAGCTAATGAATCATGCGCTCGGGTTATAATGAACATATTTGTCATCGACAGAGTTTCGACAATACTTTGCCAGGAAGAGAATGCTTTATTGGTTCTGGCATATTCCCTGATGTACAGAATTACGTTAAGCATAAGAATAATCAAGACAGACCATGCTAATAATTTGCAAATCCCTATTAATATTATAAATGCGACGATTTTTTATGTTTATTACGCTTTCATTTTATAACAGCAAAATCAAATTGCCAATCAACCAAGAATCTCTTTCGATGTTTTCTCTAAATCAACTGCTTATTTCATCTCCACATCCCTGCAACGTTCTATTGTTGGTCAACGTTCTTCGCTGAGAACAAAAATAATTAAGGCAAGCCTTGGAGAAGATTAATAATGTTACCCAGTAATTCAGAAGTCACACACTGCTACCCAATACCAAACTAGTCAGAATTTTTACTATAGTACGTACATAATACGTTAATTCTATACAAAATTTGTTCTCTATTTAAATAATTATATTCAAGGTTCAGTAATGTCTAGATTCGCTACATTAAACCAAGCAAATATATTGTATTAGGCGTTTAATCTACATAACGATTATGTTAATGATTACGAAGGCGAGCAAACTCTGAGGTAACTAGTCAGTGGACCACTACTTACTAGGCAATAACATGTTGATGAGCCTGACTACCTGATGAGATTCACTGAGGGTATATTGTATTTACAATTAATATCACACTAAACCATTTTGGCAACAGTTATTATAATAACTTATTCCAAGCTGAGAATTAATCATGAAATGAAGCTTTCACCACGCTGTTCCAGCGTAGATTGAAGGAGATGTGAGTCAGTGATTGGTCTATTGGTCTAGCGTTGACACTGAGACTACTAAGCCGGAGGTCGTGGGTTCGATTCCCTGAAGGAACGATATCAATCTGTATGAAATATTCAGAGTGCGCATGTGAAAATGTACTACTGTCAGCGTATTATGCAAATGCCAATCGCCCTCAGAATTACGTGCAAATCGTTTGGGATTTACAATTGTTTTAGGAAAGCGCTTTCCGCTCGCAAGTTACTTGTTAATATATATTTCTCCAAGTAGACTCGACCACGCGTTGCCGTGGTTCATTTATAATAAGTTAATCTCATATTTGTAAAAATCCCGTAGCACGATGTTGTACGACTAAGTGTTGTCCTACAAAAAAATTACATTGCAATAAAAACAATTAGATCATTAATCGATACAAAGGCTATCCTATCTGTCAAGTTGGATCAAGCTGAACACAGTGTGCAAAATTTGATTAATATCGGTTCAGTAGTTTAGGAGTCCCTCGTGGACAAACAACGTGACATGTAATTTATATATACATGTTAAGATACATTGAACATGTAATAATTGCTTTTCTAGATGTTACAAATTATTCCTGTCCTCGTTTCTAACCATTGATGACCTGTGTCGAACCTTATCGAAAAATAGATGACCTTCTGGCACTAGGCGTAGTAATTACTGGCTATAATATATATTATTGTTTAAATAGCCAGAAGTACTAGCTCGGAGCTATTAACGATGTATATTATATTACTTACAATTATGTATACAGTATAAATTTATATAGATAACTAGCTAACGTTTGAATTTAATTGTTTTATGTAATTCTAAAATAAAAGTAGCCTGAATTAATCTTTATTACATCAGCTGTCTGCCAATGAAAGTCACGTCAAAATCGGTCCAGCCGTTCCATAGACAGACAGACAGACAACAATTGAAAAATATGTTATTTTGTTACATGTACCATGTATATATACATATGCATTTAGTAAAAAGCGGTTATTGTAATATTACAAACAGACACTCCAATTTTATTTATTTGTATAGATATTCTGTACTGTCCAGGGTTTTGTCGCAAGAGCGGTTACACATTTCAATTGCAATTGTAAACACCGCGGCGTCCCACGGGTGTCAAACTTTTTTATACTTTTAATTACCGCGGTGCACTGTTGTTTAATTATTTGCTGCATTTTAACAATAATCATAACACTTTACAACTGTTGACGAATATTTGAAAACTATAGAATTCATGAAAGCTTCTGTAATGAAACTAGGTAATTTTTTTGTTCTACTCATGTTAAGCTAATAATTCAATATTGTTATCATTTTCTTATGGTGACAATGTAATATGATAAAAACTTAATTCAAAACCTTAATCTTATTGTTATGTTATCTTTATCTAAGGTTCCTTTCAAATTTTGCAATACAAAAAGTTGTTCGTGAGTCACGAAGACGTATGAAATGTAATACTTCAAACCATTAACTGTACCCTTTCCATATATCTTCACCCGGAAAACAATAACGCAAGAACTCTTTCATTCGCTATTAATATAGGTAATTTCTAGACATACGTAATTCATCTTAGGACGCATCTACGCTTCCCGTTCATAATATAATGAAACCAAAAAGAGTAGTCATTTCGGTCATAAAGTTGACAGTAATATCAACTCATAAAAGTAACACTGACTGGGAAAACATGGATTTAGCATTAAGACGAAACTTTTGAATTACCGTTGTAAGTTAAAAATAAGGAATCATTATTTAATAAAAATATTCTAAATCATAATGTTACATCTGATTAGCTATGTTTTGTAGAGTATTGTATTATTTCTATTTCATATAAAAAGCGTAAGTTGTTACAGCGACTTTATTTTCCATTTTCAAACAAACATTTGCCCAATTAAAAAAAATCTGGGTCACAGATATTTTTAAATGTGTCCTGTTTCACACGATCCGCACTTAAAACAACAAAACCGTGCAATTTAAATCCATAATAACAATGTTGCAATGGATTTTGCAGTGCCGAACTCAAAATCTGTAGTAAACATTTCCACCAAAATGTATTTCAAGTCTTCATATAATACAGATACACCTGAAAACCACTAAATCCTATTTTCTTCGCATTATTATTATGTAGTTCTGTTGCACTGTATTCTCCGAATAAATTAAGGTAAATTTTTATCTTTAACCCTTTACTTGGCAAGAACTAAAAATATGAAAAAAAAGGAAATTATTGATAAATTTTGTTTAATTTATGAA
>DWUN01000351.1:0-24389 GCA_018249975.1 Passova gellias
AGTATAAAACAAAGTCGCTTTCTCTGTCCCTATATCCCTATGTATGCTTAAATCTTTAAAACTACGCAACGGATTTTTTGCGGTTGTTTTTAATAGACAGAGTGATTGCAGAGGAAGGTTTATATGTAAAATAACATCCATTAAATAGTGGAGAAATACCGTTATTTTGAGGTTTCTAATGTGATGAAGTAAATAATTACATTTTTTGCGGCGGGGGCGGGACGAAGTCGCTGGCTAAAGCTAGTTAGCCAATATGTTCAAAATATATATTGATAGAATAAGAGAGAGAGAGAGATACCTACCTACATATTGAATTTCATCAGCTGTATATAGGTATGGTATGTTTTAATTGAACAATTTTTTTTTTAATATTAACAATCTGCCTATCGCATGTTATAGTTAAGTTACAAACAATAATTTTGCCCTTCCTTGCCGTAAAAAATATAAGTAGTGCCGAGAGCAGCAGCTGAATTAGCACAAAAGCATAATTTCAGACTACTCTCTTTGGTGTTCAATCGAAAAGTTAATGCACAATGTTTAGGTAGGTCCGAGTATATATTTTTTTCGATGTAGCAAGCTCACTAGCACGTAATAATAACATCATTTGTAAAACTTATGCATCTAATGAAGATAATGCAAACCTTTTTATGTCCCACTGGTGGGCACGAGTGTCTCCCGCAAGTGCTACAGCCTAGAACATACAGCGCCACGCTGCTTTACGGTCGGTAGCTGGAGGTGCGGGTTTATTGGCCTGATATTTTTTGAACCACCTTTATGGCCTCAAAAATTTCAACAGGCTGAAAATTAGCCAGTTACGGATGTAACTATTGTTGAGTGTATAAGCGGCAGAAGTAGATAAGAAAGTACAGCCGACCTCGCCGAAATACCAGTTCTCAATGTTAAAGTTAAACCAATATTTTAAATGGTATGTAAATTCAGCTCTTCAGGATTGTCTTCACATTTAGTTCACTATTTGAGTGTGTTGAGGTTGAGTACAAAATGTTTATAGGCTAACAACCACTTATGATCCGGTGACCTAAACGTTCTGCATGTGTAACAATACGAAATGAGTGTGTAGTTGCACAAGGCGTTACAATTTCACTACTCTACCTGTGACCAGTCAGAAGAATTATGACATTGGATACAATGACTGTGGAATGATCACTCAAAACCAGGTTGCAAGGGTACTTCTTTGCCTTGTCCATTAAAAAACTGTGTGTTGTTCCGTTGTATATAATTCTTGGGGGAGTTATTTTATAATAAAAGAAAATAAAAGCAGTGTCTGTTAAAACATGTATCGTCTCAATTTGAATTTAATATCATTTGTAAGAATTGATTTTTTTCCACCACATGTAATATAATGAGTATTTATAACTTTACTAGCTATGCCCGCGACTTCGTACACGTGGAATGGTGATTTTGGACAGCATTTAAATTTTCTAGAATACCTTTATTACGGACAAAAATAAGGGTTGGCGGTAGAGGAGCGAAAATTTAGGGTTGTATGTATTTTTTAATGCCAAATCATAAAAAAATTAAAATAAAAAAAATTGTCAAAAAAGTAAAAAATAAAATTTTGGGGTGGACAACCCTTATCACTTAAGGGTATGAAAAATAGTTTACATCCTATTCTCAGACCTATTGAATATCCATACAAAGTTTCATGATAATCGGTCAAGCTGTTTCGGAGGAGGTTTGTTACAAACACTGTGACACGAGAATTTTATATATTAGATTAACTTTAAAATGTTTGGAATGTATACATTTAAAAAAAGAACATTATGTTGCAACATAGTTTATTATAATTACCATATTCGTCAAACTTCTTTATGTTTGAGATTAAAACAAATCCTTGTGATATTACACAATCAGTAACTTAAAAGATAGAACTCACTTTCCAATCGAATTATTGCCTACATAGTAATAAATTTATAACAGATTTGATACTGGTATTGAATTCTTCAAACAATAGGTACAAATATCCATATCACAACATTAAATAACTTAAGTGACAATATTTAATATACCAGATACATTGTGGCTTTGTGCACATTGCAATTTACAAAACAATTAGTGTCATTAAGATAAGGAATATTCAAAGCATATACTTTACAAAACTCATAACAATTCAGAAAATTCATCTCAACCATCCTATGTAAATTAAATATTATTCAATAGATTGGACTTATAAAAAAATCCACAAACCACCAGTAGGTCATTGCCATCTTAGATTCACTAACTGTACAAGTTGTTAATAATGAAGATTTAGTGACAAGCATGAAGATATTTCTCAAATTATGGCTTGTAGTATTCGTATGAATTATCCATTATATGGCACTGATTTAGTTAATTTGATTGCTTTCCAACACTGAATTTCGTACAAAATGTAATGGAGCTGAACTAGCTAATAGAAGCGAAACACAACATACAAGTACAATCATTGTTAACATGTGACATGAAGAGTTACAAAAAATTAAATCATTAACCAATTTCAGTATTCCTTACAATTATTATGAGCAAACCACAATACTACTAGATAACTACATCTGACTAAAATGATAAATAAGAATTTGTTGATAGATTATTAATAATATACATATTTTAAATGCAAAATCATTTTTATGTTGATTTTGTTGTGTGTAACAGGTTATTTGGATTTGGTGACAGTAATGAACTGGAAACATGGCAGCACGACAGGGCGTTACCATTACACTTGTTTATACTTGTTGGAGGAGGAGTCACAGTACACTACTGAGGAAGTATACATATATATTCACATTCACTCAAGCAGGTTGTAAACCATAACTGTTTCTATAACTTTTTTTTCCAAATTTTTAATAATAATCAATCTAATTTGATCCACAGACAAATAAATAGATTTACATGAAAATAATAAAACTATACAAAGCACACACACATTTTTCATCACATAATTAGACATTTAGCTAAGCAATGTAAGAATATCAATATTAAACGTAATAAATCGGTTACAGTCAATAATGAGTAAGAATGATTAATGAGATAATAATTGGCTTGTCTTTTTGATATTTTTCATTTTTGCTTTCTAACACCCAAGATACATAACACCAATTGTTAATATTACAAACATTTATCAGTCACATTCATTGCTTGCTAGCACTCTCACCACTCCGCATCACCATTGGCCTTCTGAAATACGTAATCCTTTCCTGCTAAATTCATTATACCATCTTTAAGATAAAACTTCCATTTATTACGACTGCGGGTGATTTTGTCATATTGACAAACAACTACATTATCAGTGTCAAACATATCACCGGGCTCCTCGTCAGAAACATCATCTCCCGAATTGAGTGGCTCCTCTTCTGCCCCTCCACTCTCATCTCGCTCTTCTTCCTCCTCTTCAGCTCTTTCCTCGGGAGACTCCTCATCTTCATCATCATCTCCAGCAGCGTCATCTGATCCATCGCCGACATTGGAACCCTCATCGTCTGACGAGTCTAGTGCTCCGTCCAGTGAAAAGGGAGCTGTTCCACTTTGACCACCCCCACCACCATCAAATTCATTTTGCTGTCCTGCTAATGCAGAGTTAATGTGCTGCTGTAAAAGTGTGGCAGCAAGGGGTTGCGGCAAACTAATAGTAGCATTTATGATTGGGCCGGTCAGTACTTGGTGCAGTTTGTTGCCATTGAGAGCGGACGCAGGTATTTGGATAGTGAAGGAGCGGGGCTGTGAGCCTGGCACGCCTGGTTGTGCAGGCAGGGTCAACTGGACAGGCACCTTGTTATTTGGATTCAGGACATGGTGAGGATGTGCTCCTGCCATGTTATTTGCCGGCTGACCATGATCTGCTGCACTTTGTTGACTCGAGCCCTGGGTGGCGATATGTGATTCGGTTCTTTTTGGTATGATGTTGCTTCCGTTTGCTTTTTGGAAATTTTGAATAACCGGGGGCGGGGCCATCACGGGCTCTGGAGGATCCATGGCGCCGCTAGCGACCAACTTAGTTTTCCATAATTGTTTTAATTCTTGAAGCACTAATTCATCTACACCATCGTCAAGAAAACAGTCACGTACTCCCGCTATTACATCGTCCACAACCGCATTGTACAACTTTAATACTTGGTTCGACATGTTGACGTTTTTCCTTTAAGAGATGACGCAAATGTATTTCCCACAAATTAATGAGTGGAAAAGCAATAAGGTATTATACCTTCTACTCCAGTAAAGAAAAGTGCGTATCTACATTTGTATTTCACATCTACACTCAATGTCAAGTAACACTTCTGAGGAACTACACGGTCATTATGCCTGAAAAATTATACACACTTATATAAGAACTGGTGATCGATACGTAACATTTGTACAGTCAACTATGCAAAAACTCTGGCCACCTTTATACATAGCCGAATATTGCAAGAAAAGATTTAACATAAACTTTGACAATTGACGACTAAAACATAACCTACAAACAAAAGGCAGATTATGCTAAAATAACTAAAATTTTGTCTATGGTCGGACTTGCTTTCTGTGACGAAATCTAAAGCAACGATAACGCATGCGCGAAGACAGCGCCATCTCGCCCGCTTTTGTATTTTATTAGAAATTCTCTGCAATGTTTCGCGTTGCTATCGAATATACTCGTAATCGAACCAACATTTCAAAGTTGCGTGAATTGACTTGAACATTATTTAATTGAAATAAATAATTGTTGATTCATCTATAAAATAATTTGAGATAAAAACTTTAATAAAGCTAACTCAAGATCAGAATGTACAAATAAACAGCCATGTCTAAGCGGTTTCAATTGGATATTGTAATTTTCACATAAAAAACATCGAGTTTTGTTAATAAGTTAATTCTAGGCAAATAAAACCTAGCCCCTCGATATTTTTTATTTTTATTAGCGTCTTTATTCGTCTTTATTCGTTGTTTATCCTCAAACTGTCGTTATTATTTATTATTTATTCATAATATACTGTTTATTAATATAAAAATTTTATTAAATTTGACACTGAAACCATATGTCACTTAACAATTTGTCTAGACTAATCGAGCTATTTTTTAGATACAAATTATCATGGAGATGTTATTTACTTAGATCAATGTTTTACAGTAATAGATTATCTAAATACAAAAAAGCATCAAAACCGTTACAGCCGTTTCAGAGATACCAATTACATATAAGTATAATGAAATTACTCGTTTAAAGTGTAGTATTGAAATCATTCTTAACATTAAATTACATTATAAACATTATTATTATCACTGCATTGAAAACGACTAGTATTGTAATAATTAACATCTATTAAAATAATATTGCTTAATATCTTCTTCTTTGGTTTTAGCTGTTTTCCCATAAGTGCAATAATGTGAATGACTTTTGTGGAAAGAAAAAAACATTAATAATTTATATCTCTATACGTTGTAAGCAAAAAGTTTCAATTCTGAAGCGCACAAATTACTTTTTAATTAGAAAAATATTCAAATGTCAAATACAAAATGATTGTGGCCTGATTTAAAGTAAAAATTTTCCTATAATACTGATTATGTGAATCGTAAGATTATAATAATAAAATGTCTGTTAATTTCATAGTATTTCAATTTTAATTATGAATCAAAAATTTCTTTTGTATTCTTATAATTACAACAGAAATGTTTAGTTTGCTTTAAGTCTTTAATGAAAACATAATTTATGAACATTTATAAGTCATATTTATCAGCAATTTTTTCATATTTTGTGCTTTACCTTTAAATTGATTGCTTATGCGTAGGCTATGAAGTGTTACTATTGTTGGGTTTTGTTAATAAGTTAAATTTGCAAGTTTTCCTTATGTTGTCTTTTCTGTTGCGTTTTTTATTGAGTTTGTTGATTTAAGAACTATATGTTCAGTGATTTTTTGTGGCTCAATTACTTACGATCAATGCCGATGTTAAGAATAATTAAGAATAAAAATAAACGAACATACGATAAATTGCCGAAATCTTTATGATTTCTCAAATAACGATCTATAGTACAGTGATAAAAAATTAAATTAATGGACAAATGGACTTTATAGAGTATTTGTCAAAATGTAGATCAACTTTTTACAGCACTGCTGTACTCTTAAACAGAAAAAGCAAAAATTTAAACACAAAACAAACACTTTTAATTACAAGAGAAAATATGTTTCAATAAATAATCAATATTTTCGAACAGTTCCGATTTCTGATTTGCAACACATCACTATTTAGCCGTTGCGAAATATTTGCAATACTTAAAACGTCAAATTATTATCCTTTAAAAAAATTGAATATTGAATAACTGATCATTTCCAAAACTCTATTATATTTAATTAAATTTCAGTTCCTATACGAAAGTTTTGACAGTACTATCGTACGTTTCGATTATTGATTTTTATTCAACATGACAATAATTACTAACTTTCTAATTAGTTATATAGAATAGAATTAATGTAAATATAAGATATGTTGTTGTGGCATACAGCAATTTCAGCGATGGAAGCATATATAAGTTGTGGTCGCAAGTCGGCCGCCGGGCGGCGAGCTATTTGCGCGCGATCGATAACGCTCCAGAATATTATTTCATTACCCTCTCACCTGGCTAGATGCGCCGATCGGAGGCAAACTTATCGAGCTTTACCTCATACAGTCGTGAATTGACTGATTGCAAGTCATTTGTGTTGTAGGTATAGATATATATCGACTGCAGCAATTAACAAAGTCGGAAATGACCCACTTCGTTAATCGTGCGTCACGAAAACATCCGATTTATTTCCAAGTGAAAAACATCGAAAATGTCCTTTTTGAAACTTAATACTCTGTGAGGTCAAAGATATGGATATTCTGAGGCTTCTAATGCACTAAAACAAAATTGGCCAAAATGTAGTACCAACTATGTTAATTGCTGCAATCGATGTATTTGTCGATTTTTATTGTTTTTAAGATGTATTCTGCCATTTGGGGCGGAGACAAATCCAACGAATCAAAAACCATGATAATTGGTCCAACAGAGCTCGAGTTATAAGTGTCGTAACAAACCCGTCTCTGTTTTATATATATAAGATATAATTATACTCATGGCAATATTTTTATTAGAAAATGTGCTCATCATGCAAATGTTTGCTTTGCATGGGAATCGAAGCCGCGACCACCGGTCTCGCCGTCAGGGTCTTTAACTACTAAATTAAGACCGGTCATGCATAACTTAGGTTTATGTTACTTTTCATGAGATACTAGGAAAACAATATGTATCGAACATAACGAAGTAGGAACACGTCGCTTCGAAATGAGCCGCGCGTTTGAATTCCATTAGGTTTGTGTGCACTCACGAGCAATTAGCGACAAATAGACCGTCATTTCGGATTCCGTGTTTTGCGTTCAGCGGTAACGTGCCGATGACCGCAGCTGACATGAACTTCGTGTTTAGCTTTATAAAGCTACTCGTAAATTTTGCGGCTTCGTGCGCTTCAATACATATGTATATTGCTTTGCTACTATGATATTAAATCCATACTGTTTCCATACTGTTTCCTTACAATTCCTAAATACAGTGCTTGTGAAATATGTTCCACTGTTGGCCGCTCTCAGAGTGAGATTTCATGCTATGGTGCAGCACGCTGACCGAGTGCGGATAGGCAGACTCAACACATCAGAAAATATTATATCTTTTAATATGTTCTAAGGTGTGCAGATTTCACGACGTTTTCCTGCAAGCGAGTAGCGATTGTTTGAGTTCTCAGTATGTCGAAACAGCAAAACTATTAGCGCCGTCTACTCGTCTGTTAGTTCGTGCAAGACAAATTACGTTCACTGACTATAATCCTAATTGCAATTTTCAAAGGAGATGTTTTCAGATAAACATCTCCTTTGGATATAGATATCAATGGTATTTCTTAAGATACAAATTTAGTTTGGAGCAGAGTATTCTATTGCATCTTCTGTAGTAATTCAGAAGATAAGCTCTCTCAATACCTCAAAATAAATACAAGTTCTTCAAGAATATATCTTACATAGAATTAGACCAGTCTTTCTCAAAGTAGACGAAACGCAGCGTAGAATCGCGCGTAGTATAAATTTATATTAATATTACGTGTTTCTGATGTGGCATAGAGATACAGTCCATATATAATGTGCAAGTGAATGTACCTACGAGTAATATATATAGTGGAGGGCGGGGTGCGGGGGACGCAGTGCCCACACGTACGTACGAGCAAATAAATCTTGATTGAGACATTGTTTCGTGTTCCACCTTCCGGCGCCGCCGTGAGACTCGAGGTACAAACAATTACATTATGTATGAATGAATGTATTAACATTTATATGCAAATACATATGTCTCCCAAAGAATACCTCACAAAGTAGCAGGTTAATTCTTTTCTTGATGTACATTGAATTAAATATAAGTATAAGTTGTCCACATTGTCACTTTGCCACCGAGCCTTTTGGGATACATATTTAGAGCACTTGCACATTATCCCAGACGACGTCGTTACCGTTACTCGAACTGATACCGGTGTGTGTACATATGTATTATATAAATCCCGACAGCTCCCCAGTCGGACATCCGTAAGATTGTATGTTTGATATGTAAATACTTTGATATTATTTTCTTTAACTGTGTTTGTGTATGAAATTACGATTTTTTCGACAAACTAGCGATATTTGAATAAATCAGATCATCACTAGATAGCCAGAGTACGTAGTCAGGACGTTGGAGATTTAGTGACATCCAAAAGGCATGAGATTTTGCCTCTCATATATCCAGCTGGATGTCTGTTGAATTGATAATGATGTCATTAGCGTCATGATGGTATGATGATCTCTATGCTTTTAATAATCTTTTATTTTACCACCTTCTTCCTGGCATAACAAAAGTAAGACATGACTAAGTTGACCAATATTTTACAAGACAAGACATGACTAAGTTGACCAATATTTCTGTTTTTTAATTCCTAAGCCGCGGCCGTTATTACCGCACACGTATCCAAGTTAGCCCGTCAGCTATGCGTAACTGATATCAGGAAAGAGATATTTATACAATATTTTTGATTTAGTATATATCGTATATTTTATAAACACATTAAGAAATTAGGGCAATTAGTTTCAAGCTTCGATGTTGACGGAGCCATTTCACGACACGAATTATTTTACGGAAGTATCAGCTTCAATTGACTGTTACTTATTGTCACCCGTCATGCCCCGCACGTGCGCAGAATGTGGAGGCTCGAGCTGCCTGGCTCTGCACATAATAAATTGGTTTTTAAGAATTCATTAATAATACATTACAAAGCCTCGCCAACCATCGATGGAATATATTTCACCTTGCGACGAAAATTAATAAACAAATGACGACTTCATTGGTTTTTTTTTCACTGCTGGACATTTTTCGTCTGATAACGAGAACCTGATTGCCGTCGTCTACCGCGCTGGCTAATCACCGATTGGCAGACTCCACACAGGACAGAAAACATTCTTCCGGATGTTTTTCTTTTGTAGCGACTGATATTTTATTTTTAATTTGTAAAACGCATGTAACAGGAAAAGTCAGAAAGCTCTCTTATACTGGCTAGTACTACTCGACTTTCTTGTATACGACGAACATTTAATAAACGCTTGTTATACCTTTTTCTCTGTTTTACATTAGACTCAAAACTTTAAGAAGATTATGTGTTTTATTAATAAAATTAAAAAGTTTGCTATTCTCTGGAGAAATTAATCTTAGATATATTTTATAGAAAAAATATTCGCTCGAACCACTTAAAACATTTCATTAAAAGTACGTTCGTCACGTAAAAAGGCCACGTTTACCCAGCACGTTTAGTCGGCGGGGGCTGCCGAGAGTATCAGAAGGTAGTACACGTGTTGCCCGTTCGAGGTAGCTGACCGGCCAAATATGGTAACATGTCCGATTTGTTTTAGTGAAAAGTTTTCACCGTATTTATTCAAATTTCTCATACACGCAGTATCCAGCCAATCAGGAAATTGAATAACCAATAACTCGAACGATCGATCAGAAAACGATCGACGCGGAAAGTTTATTTTAAAAATTTGCAATAATTCGATGTAGAGTTCGAGAGGTTCTCACGACATCAAACATTTGTGACGAAACAAAAAATTAGAAGTCAACGTCGATGTATCATCGTTAAATAACGCTCGACGTTTGCAGAAACGAGTTTTGTTGAAATATATAATGGACGTAAAAATGAAACTGATGAGTTTCGCGGAAAGTTGTGTGACTGCGACTTAATGTTCCGTGAACAGCTACGCCGCGGCCAGCGTCGTGGAGCGGCAGCGGAAGTGATATGGCTGTAAACGTAACGACTCCACACTTTACAAATTTATAAAACGTTATTCCGAGATTCACCAGAATCCTCCATCACCACTGCACAGCTTTTCTTTTTGTATCACCGGAAGTTCCAATTTAGTGATTACGATTTTTAATACACAGTCCAGGATATGTATATACTTTAATCGGATTACAGAATTTGTGTAGAATTAAGGGAACACTGATTAATCTTGCCATCGGTAATTATTCGTAACCCACATTGCGAACACGTACATGTTATATGTTCGTGATAATGCTGGACTAAATCGCTTTTGCTATGACGATGTAAACGCAGCCTTAGGCGATCCTCCCCGGGGAGGTGGCGCAGGTGTCAATATAATGATATTGCCATCACAGAGAATGGCAGCGATACGTCTCGTGCCTTATTGTTCTATTTATTAAATGGTACTTTAGCGAAAAGGATGCGGCATGTCGCCTGAACTCACCGACCTCCTTCGCTCCTGCTTGTTTGCTGGGCTAGTGTACAATCAAAAATCATTATTAATACTGTTCATGTTAAAATATATACACATTTGATTGATAAGGAAGTGGTGTCAAAAGTCAACAAGTACTAGCGTATGGAAACATTATCATAATTGCATGACTTCACTTGAGTGACTGACTTGAGAAAGTTACGTGCACTCTTAACGCTAAATATCATTTGCTACACGAGTAACAGAGAAGGAACTATCGCGTGGAATCTTTAGGGTTGACCACGCTGTCCTGTACAGTGTGTGATGATTTAAAAAATCCGCAACGCACAATACGCAAAATAGAAGGATAATAAAAATAATGTTCCTTGTATTTGTTGATCACTGATGAAAATGTGAACGACATCATAAAATTCTTTTATAGTTTCGATGAAGTAACACGTTTTTAGTGTTAGAGGTTATTTTGATTAATCCTATTAAACCGACGCTATATGTATGTATAATAAACACGTTTGTCCGGTTACGGCCGTTATCACAACACAAAAAAGCTTTCAAACTAAAGTATACAAATATTCGACGTGATAAATATATCTTCGCGATATGAACGAAGTGAAAAGTCCCTGCGAATATTTGTACATTGCAAAATGTAACGGAAGGTACAGTGCCTTTTACTTCTCATACATTAGTCGTTGAATATAAATACGATGTTAGTTCCGTGGCCCGGTGTTGGCCGTGGGTCGCCTCTAGCACACACGTGCGCGGACAATCACCCGCAGACCGAAACAATAACGTTACAGTATCAGTCGCTTCACGTGGTTCGCGCCGTATCACGTAGTCAGCACGCAGTCAACGCATATCACGTACTTATGAATAGATCTCAGAGCTAATAAAAAAAGTATGTATGTGTTTGATGAGAAACTATTGGTGCACCTAGGGTGTCGACTCGTTTGTATGCCGTGACAAGCGGCATGATGCTTTCAATGCCGTCACGCCGTCTATACACCGCAGAACACTGTAATTTTTTTCTCTACATATTTTATTATTATTATTTTTGTTGGAATAAAATGCTCGTATCTATTTTAGTACAAAATTAATGTAATATGCAATATGTATATTATCCTAATACGATTTGGGCAGCGAATCCGTCCATGGCGTCCAAAGGCCTCGCGGTCTTTGGATGAGACGTACATGACACGCAAAGGTCTCACGTCGGTCATCCTTACTTATATATTATTTAAAGCGCCCGCCGAGGGGCGCGTGTCAAGGAAATGATTTATAAGTTTCTACCTTGTTGACTTTTTGCTATTTTATGTATGCGGCGAGAGTAGACGAGCTGGTGCCCGTCACGAGTAGTGTTGCCGACCATGGACATCTACAACTAACCTGATAGGGCTTTAGGAATGGGACGGTTAGTGTAAATTACTTAGTTACTAATAGTAGTTACTACAATGAAACTTACTCTACTGGTTAGAGATGGACTGACCGGCCTCGTGCTCCAGTGGTTAGTGACACTGACTGCAAAACCGCAGCTCGCGGTTTCGATTCCCGCCCAGGACAAACATTTGTGTGTACGGCACGTTCGTTCTGGCTCTGGGTGTAATAAATATATGTATATCAGCTGTCCGGCTACCGTTACACGGACATTCGATTGCCTAATTTAGAGTCAGATAGTCGTGTTTGAAATTTTCCCCAGTTATTATTATTATTATTAAGAGACACTGGATATTAAACCGAAAGGCGTAGGTTCAATTACTACCCAATATAAGCATTTGTGAAGTTAATGGGTTTATTTGTTATTTGTCTGGGTGTAATAAATAGATATTTACGTTTGAATGTACATACGAGTATGTCGAAGTTTAAAGAGTAATTCACTACACACTACAATATATGAATCAGAACCGGCGCCGTGCACCGCTTCCATACCCGAACGTAATAAATATGTCATTTAAAATCCCACACGAGACAGCGTAATTTAGGCAATTGAACAATACTGAAACACGCGAGCAGCGCGCGCCTACCGATGTAGGAAATTACTTACAGTTCTGTGGTTTTACAATTTGCTATCGTATCGTATTTAATACGTTACCGCGATAGTAGTGATATACGAGTATAATAACTCACCATCTCATCCCAAATTAACCAGGGCCTGTACCATGCCGATCAGAGAACTGATAAACTACATAAATACTATAGGAATAACTTTGTATTCTTTATTACACCCAGACAATAATGTTTGTCGGGGGTGGGAATCAAACCGGTGACTTCCAGCGTAGCGGAAGTCAGGTACTTCTGGCTGCAATCATTTTCATGTGCTACCACTGTAAAAAGCCGGAAAATACTCTGTTTATTGGTCAGTCCGTCTGACTAGTATTTTTAAATATTTTTTAAAATCTACAACAAAGTTACTATATGATAACAAAGGATATCATTTGATAACTATTTAGTTAACACGCCTTCCGTAGCACGGCGACGCTCGTGAGTATTTGTCACTAACGGTCATCCATCCAAGTACTGACCGCGTTCATCGTGGCCTCACTCCATAGATCGGTTGCGATTTGCAACCGCGGCTCTATGAGTGCTTCAGAACTGTGATTTGTTTATTATCATTACGAAACGAAGAAAACAACGCCGCGCGCCAGCAGCGGAAGCGACGTCGTGAATTTTTAGCATAAATCACGAATTCCGGGTAGAAAGCTAATTAAAACTTAGTTTCAGTCTTTTCATTAAAATTAGGAGGGTACGTGATGAATTTTTAGCGATGTCACTGCGCGAGTGAGGTGTGCAGAGTTTTCTAACGAATAAAAAGTTCAGCGGCGAAAATTGCTTTTCTGTGCCACTTCCGCTTCGCAGTTGCGAGCGAGATGAGCTCAGTCGGTGGGACACCTTCCCGGTCTTGTTTTAAGAACCGAACTTATAGAGGTTGTTTGCATCTAAAGCCAGCAGGTTGGAGGTGCATCCTTAATCTTCAGGCTTAAACTGCAATGCTTTGTTATCGTGCTATGAAATAGGAATAATCAATACCCTCGAAACTGTCTGGACTTGGCATTCTTACTGAGAAATATCGTCTCGGTTATATGGCTGTAGAAATGCCGAAGAGGACAGCACAAAAATTTTTTTGCCCCTCTAAGGGATAAAAGTCCGGAGCCTCCCTACATACGCTGATCGGCCATCAAAACTTTTTTAATAGGCAAGTATCCCAACAACCCGATTATTTATTCCCTTCGACAAAAAACAAGAGAAGTAATACAATATTTTAGTACAAAGCACTTTCGAATTTGTTATTTAGCTCCGTGAGATATAAGACGTAGGAGTTTTCTATCGGACGTCCGTACATTTATTAAATGACGAGCTAACTCGGCAAACGATGTTCTGCATTACTATATAATGGATGTTATTATACATATATACCTTCCTCTTGCATCACTCTATTTATTACAACACACTGCATCAAAATCCGTTGCGGAGTTTTAAAGATATAAGCATATATAAGGAAATACAGCGGAAAGCGACTTTGTTTTATAATATGTATTGTAATAAAAGATTAGAAAATTCTTAATTCGAACGCTGCGCCTTTTCGCGGAACCAACTATGATGGACTGCCAAGATATCTAAGTGTTTATTAATTCATGGAACTATATTCCACCAATCCGTACTCGACCAGCGTGGTAAAGTATACTCCAGGTCTTCTGGAACTGCAGGAGACCCGGGTTCAGCGGTGGAACTATCTTAGCCAGGGAGTGTCAAATGTAATATAATTGACAACATATGTTACGGTAAATGCATACATACCTAATAATGAGTAAACAACAACATAACATCACGCCAGGTCCCTAACGGGGTAACTATAATGAACGAAAGAGATTGCAATTTTGATGCGTTTTTATTATTTCAATTTCCGTGGTCTTTTACTGTTATAAAAGATAATAAATAGATTTGTAATTTAGGATAGACGCATATTATGTACTCACTGTAACTTCCAAACCGTTCAACATTTATAAAACGTATGTATCTTCGTGACAAAATCTCTTAAACTGAAATCTTTAACATTTTAAATGTTAGCACGTTTGTTTACAAAGCTAAATGTCATTGTAAGCTAATAGAGGGCCGCCCAGACGAAGCTCCCGAGATTACAACTGTTGCGAGCAGACACGCGCCCAAGATTCATGTATTTTGGCTTCGTCGTGATTAATTACTATTTAATTTAAGCCAGTCGTTTTGAACGGAACACGAATATAACATTCTAAAATACAGTACACACTTTATGTATATGTACTTTATGTACATGTATTTAAATACAGTACACACTTTAGGCCTTCTGTTATATGGTGAGCGTATACTAGAAAATTCCTGGATTTTAAAATAACTCATACATTTAATGTTTCTTATATTGAAATCGAGACCAAATATTTGGAATGCGTCAAGATTCATCAAAATGGACAAGATCGTGTAGAAGACGTTATCACCGATTAGATCGCAGTAATGACTACGGCTAACAGGTCCATATAGTTTTAGTTAACAGATCGACATGCACGTGATAGTATCGGATACCTGGCCTCGGATACTTGTATAAATAGAATATCTATCTGAGGGTAACAGAGATGTAGCTACTTCGTTGCCTCCGCGGCTGTGTTCAGGAGCACTTACACGGAACACTGAAGTCTCGTCGCACGACTGAAATCACATTTGTCGCACCGCACTATCTTCGACTCGCCGTCCTCCGGACACTGCAAAATCGTATCGAATTGCAATACGCGTTAGACGATAAGATCTCTTCTTTAAAGATTTCCTCGATAAAGGTCTACTTTTTATTACTGTCCGTTTCCAATAACAAAACACAGGAACATTAAGAATAAATAAGAAAACAATAAGCCTACGCCGCGTAATGGGTGGCGATGATCACTGAAGGCATTAGTAACGAAGGTCGAGCGATTTAATTGAAATTCGTGATTTAATCGTCATAATGGCGGTAACCCGCGGGTCCGGCTGCGTACAATAATGTTTCGTGTTAGCTATGAAATATAACATGTAACAAACCGATAATAGCAGCCTAACTTACTCCTTATAACATCATCTATCTGTCACAAATATCCCGCATCCCGCTCGCGCATGGCACGCATCGCACGAATAGCACCCGTGTAGCGACGCGGCGCGTGTGGCGCGTACGCGGACGCAAGCCCGCGTGAAAAGATGCTCTCACTAAATCGCTGTCGTTTTGACATTACAAACAGACACTTAATTTTTTTTCTATAAGTATCAATTCCAGTATTATTATATTAGCGCAATCCGTTCTTCATGCCGGCAGCGGCTCGGGAAAGCGAGGCGGATTTACGGATGGAATCATTAGTGGAAATAAAAATCTCGCCGCTGTCGTTAAGATCTGATTGCTAAGGGTCTCGCATTATTCCACGCAGCTCTCGAAGCTCCCTCGAAGCTCAAATGCAAACTGCTCACGACTATAAATAAGTTTTGAAGTGAAACCCCAACTGTTGCAAAATAACTTTACTACATATTGCGATACATAGCTATAATTATAGGGGTAGTATATGAACGTAAAGCTGTTTTAGCTAACTTGATAACATCGTTACCTTTCGGAATGAAGTTACGATACATAATAATAATAACAATAATAAAATATTTAGTCACAAAAACAGTTTACAATGTTCTTTTACCGTTATTTAGTTTTTTATCGACAATTAATCACTTTCATATTGTAATTCGAATGAATCCATGTCTTAACATAATTTCTCTATTCATATTTTCGCGGCAATAACATTATTTTTAAATTACGGTCCAACCTTCATTCCTACAGTCTTAATGACGCTATTTCAGTGTCGGTGCTGTTAAGATTCATTTTAATGCCATTATTAAGATGAACCTTTTTTGTTTTGGAAGCATTTATCTCGTATACAGTGTAAATGAGTTTCTAATTTTTACAACCTTCATTACTGAACCCTCTACAGAACGTGGTTTACTATATTATAAGAGCGAAAGTAACTTTTTAAGTAATTTTGTTGAAACCTGGAATGGAGAACTGGAGTTTGATCTCCGAAATTGAGTACCCGGTACATTGCATACATTTTAAGTCAATCGTTTAGAGCTAGGCGTAAGAGAAAATGATTGCACTGTGGACATATTATAAATGTAACCGTTGCTTTACCAATCTGACTTTATTCTCTGATATTCTCTTTGTCTCTACCATTATGAATTATCCTCAATCCTTTTACAGTGTCTGCTGGACACAGGTTTCATTACAGAATGAAACGATGAATATGACAATGAAACGAAACATCGTCATGATATCTATACACTTTAGAGTTATTTAGAATGTTCTTTATGGCGTTTGAAACGTACTTGCTGACGTATCGGGTGCTACATTTTATTATGGCTTTAAATCGCCTCATTATGAGAAATGGACTCTACATTGATTATTAAAACAGTTCCGCTACTACAAACATCACTATCAGTATAGATGATACTAGTGACACGTCCGATAGTGAACTAGCGCTTCGGAGTACTTGTATTGCATTCATTACACAATAAGATAACACAAGATAAGATAACAACACTTGACAGTATTTTCACATGAAAAATCGGCGGGATAAGCAAAATAACCCTTCTCAAGCTTAGCGGTACACGGCGAGCCTTTTATTATTTATTATCTGAACGTTCCCTGTACATACACGAGTACATAATGTCCACCGTCCCGTAACTATGTACGTGTAGGAGCGTGGCAGATGTCGAGCCTCGCTACTAAACTACGATTTATTATATCAACCGGCCAGTTACTTAATTCGAGATAAACCTTCGAGTGCGGGGTTAATGTATTGCCCGTCAAGCCTGACGCGTGGCCCAAACTTACATTCCGCACGGACATTTGCAAGCGTGCATTTGTACTTACAGAATAAAAAAGTAAATTATTTCTTAAATTTTTGGTGTACGTACACATTACGTATAACGTATAAAGTCGTGAAACTCGGTGAAAATTTTCTAGCGGCGATAATATTTCTATTGTATAATAGGAACAAGCTTACGGTTTTATGCGAGCTGCCCTGTGAGCCAGTGAGGAACAGTCTAGGATAAAATGAGGCCGCCTAATGTGTAATGTAATGTAATGTTAATCTTGTTGTTGTTAATACTAAAGTATACCAAATTATAGTATATTTTATAAGTATGTAGAGTATATTTTGTAGAGTGACTGTAAATTCTCAGACTTAAATGACTTTATTTTATGTTTTTAATTTTACCATATGAAGAGAGTAGCAAACGAGCAAATGTTCATTCTACCGACTAGCAGACTGTTTGATTTCATTTCGTCTTGTTTTATATGTTACATAAATTCATTTAAATATTAATAGCAAATATTAAACGAACCTTGAGTAACAAGCAAAGCTCTTAAACGAAAGAAATATATGTTTTACTTAAGTTTACACAAAACGCTGCTAAACTCTTCGTAGAGACAGAAATATTTAATTACAATTACTCGAACATTCTAAGACACTCTGCAGTATTACGATAAATATTTTTTTGTTACTAATGGAATCGTTTCAGTTTTAAAGCGTAATATTTGCATTAAAATTTGCGTCCTCCGTCCTCAGTATCCGACCGCATTAAAAACTAAGGAAAATACAGGTAGTCGTTACAGAAAGCCATTCCTTAACTACACAAGCACGATGATTGTCAAGTTGATAGGAATACTGTTTTAATCTATGTTAATACTATATAATGTATACTAATATAATAAAATTTAAGCGTCTGTTTGTAATACCAAAGTAGTAGATTTTTACTAAATGTATAAAAATGTATTACACAGCAATTAAAACAAAAAACTGTTCTCAAAATTTTCGCTTTTAGTATAATAACATAACGGTTATAAAACCTAATTGATATACCGGATCTCATGGGGTCAATTCCCGCTCAGGACAATACAAATAGAATAAAAATTATGATAATGCCATAATCATGTTCTCTACGTTCTATGCAACTAATGTTATACATTTGTTGGATACAATGTATAATTAGTTCAGGTGGTGCAATGAAATGTATGTAATTTATATAGCGAGGAAGAAAATCCGCAAAATAATTTTATGTACAAAACGCAAATTTTTCATGAAAATGAACGCGTCTTCTGAAAATTTACCGAAAATGGAAGCTCGAGAGCTTCGTTCGAGGAAATCGAAGATATTACGAGCGGACGTCCTCTTGCCCTTCCTATAATTAAATATAACTTATGGATTTGATTTCATTAAACTGTTGGCAGACGCCTTTGATTAACGATGATTTATTTAAGTATAGCTCCGTGAATTATTTCTGTATTTAATTAAGCTTTTTAAAAATTGAGCATTGCCTAAATTAATAAAATGCTTATAGAAAATTTGTACTATTTGGACCTTCAACAATTTTGTTATTAATTACGTGTTTATTGATTTAATTTTAGTCATTGTTATATATAGGGTTATTGACGTA
The DNA here is from genome assembly GCA_018249975.1 of Passova gellias. Lineage (NCBI taxonomy): Eukaryota > Metazoa > Arthropoda > Insecta > Lepidoptera > Hesperiidae > Passova > Passova gellias. Next base: position 19,201 of record DWUN01000351.1, read on the forward strand.
ACACTTTAATTACATGGTTTGCAGGATTTAATGGCTAAGTTTTGCTTTGTAAGATCTAATTTTATGTACCTAAATCCAGCAAATAAAGCATTTTAAATTAGAATTTGAATTAATTATTACATCAAGGCAGATCCCAGCAGAGGTGTGCCGATAGTTTATTACGCATTTTCACTTTATCTTGTAACATATGAAACGATTACCTGTTTGGATCATAAAATAAATATTTCCAAGATAACAATTCAACATTGATGTTATTCATTTAAGTCGAACTTAGATATTACATTTTTTGTAAAGTTATATATCATTGGGTGTTAATCCCGACCGGTCAATAAATCTATGGATATCGCGGGCTACGAGGAACACGCCGGACTCCGGAAGGCACATTCATACATATTCTGACAAGATAAGAATAATCAGTTATATAACGGAGGGCGTAGCTTATGCGAAACATTTTCAACCGCAGTGTGTATACCGGGATGTATGCGCGTATGAAATAGTTTGAAATTCCTTGCTTTCATGCGAGCGCCGAACAACGGACCGGTCCTTGCTGAATCGGATCATATGAGATACGCTGACTTAATATGTTGGATTGCCCACCGTGTTGCCAACATATTAAGCAATTTTACACAAAAAATAATGATCTCCATTCAATGATAGCAGCTTCGTCGTCGAGGGTTCGACGAGAAGCTCTACCCGCGCTATAAATATAATCAGTACGGCTGGATGGCTGACCGAACGATGCCTTCGGCTGGGTAGATCACTTATTACTTCGTCGTATAATATTTGATACAGAAGCAATTCAAATAGCGCAGACAAAGTGGGAACTATTGAAATAGGACGACAGTTAGGAACCTACTCACGTTCGCCGTTCAGCCCGACGGGCACTATCTTCGCCCGTCACGTCGTGCTCTGAAAATCGCCTGTTTTTTGAAAGTTGTAATATTGTTTCGGAGCGTGGACGACATACACCGAGCACAACACAAGCTACTATGTCGGACCAGATAATTTTGTTATTGAAATGTACGTTTTTTGTGTACAGTTCTTGTTAAATATCCTCGAGTAGCTAATACTGCGTAAGTCGTGTATTTTATTTAATTTATTGTTTATTAGATCAAGATTTTATAGATTTTAATAGGTGTTATGAGATAGTAATAACAGTAAAATAAAAGTCATAATTATATCGCAAGTATATTCGTATACTAATAAACACTACGACACAACACAGCACACGGCTACAACATGACGGGCCTACATTACACATCACAAGCTCGAAGGAATAACTCGACTAAGTAAGAAATAGATATTTCTTACTATCTGTTTCCGTGGTTTTTTCAAGGTCGCCTGCAAGAAATCCCTTTCTAAGAGATAAGAGCACCCTATGTTTGTTTTGTTTATTGGGTTTCTTGTACATTGGCGGGAAATAACGGAACGGAGTTGTCACTGAATATCAACATACTGATTAAAAATTTAGACCTAGAATTCTCTAGTTCAAAAAATTGCTGTACATTTGTGCTTAACAAATAGGCTACTATTGATCTGATACCGACAGCCAGCTACGTAGGAAACACAACTCACTGATATTGCGATAGAACGTGAGCGACAATCACTAAATGATGTTTAACTTTGAAGCGGTTTCATTACGTTCATGTAAAATATATCGATCGATGCTTTTTTTTTCAGAAATTTATAAATAGTGACAACATATTTCTTACTGTTCATCTAAAACTTTGCGTCATAATTTCAGAATTAATGCAATATATCGGTAGCTACTGCTCACATCATTATGTTAGAAGCCGCGTATTCTGCACGCGGGGAGGGAGCGTGGGAGGGGCGGGGGGGGGGGGTAACACACCCTAAACTAAGCACTAAGCTGGATCACATGAGTATGCACAAATCAGGAATCAATAGAATATGTAGGATATTTTGTAAAAACACAGCGTATATTTCACAGTTTAATCCAGTTTCATATTCAACAGAGCATAAATAACGTTTTATCTGAACTTGCTGCACGTGGTCGTTAAACACAAATACAGCAGGTATTTTCAATTATACTTTAAGCGCACGACCCCCTTGGCCTGTACTGCGGTAAAACTATTTTCGCTCGAGTTTGGCGTGCAGGGACCACGCGAGTCTCTCGCTCGCTACTTTACATTCGGTTTTAATTTATAGTGGTACTCTACAATGGCATACTACGAGTACGTAGGTTACGGCTCTGGAATAGGGAATAGTATATAAGAATAAGTATTCCTTAAAAATCGACTACAGCGAATAAAAATCCTAAAGCGACCTCTTCGTTTCCAAATGAGGGACTGATATTTAGTATGTCTTATATTTTACAGGCTTCACGCGACATCAAAGTTTTCTAGAAAATTCTGTGCGAAGAAGTTACACGCGTCGCTTACGAAGCCTTAGACTTACGCCAGTATAGTGGGTAATATTTAATGAATCAAAATCGTGCAACGTTGTAAAGATAGAAATGCATAATTTACGCTATATCCTTTAATTTTCGTGGGCCCTGTCGTAGCATTATCAACAACAATGTTATTGTTTAGAAACTATCCCCCCCTTCGTTTGCGTTCAAGTGAACTTTGAAACATTGTTTACAAAACTTGACAACAATGTTTGCTGTAGATTCGCCAGGAAGGTGGAGGGCAAGGTAGTAGAGTCGGTACAGACGTAGACAAAGCTACGCACGGCGGCGTGTGAACGGCGACAGCCGCCAGCTCCGAGCGACCGGCGCACTGGGGTTGCCCTTGAGCTGTATTTACTGTCATCGCATAGCATTAATTGATGGAGTACACTAGCTTAGTGAAAATTAATCATTATTTGTTGTCTGAGGAGAAATCTGTGGACATATATACGAGTACACGATCACTTGCGCTACGCGCCGATCAAATGTCTACTTCCATTACATTTTTTTTAGACACTACTTGTACAAATATTTGTACTATGAGTTAAACGATGAGTTCGAATACAACGAACGATGAGCAAATTAGGCAATGACTGGCCCCTCGGTCTGGTGGTTAGAGACTCTGGCGGGTAAATCGGAAGTCGTGGGATCGATTACATTTGTGTGATAAGCGCATATGTTTGTTCTGTGTGTGGTGTGGTGGTGGTGGTATTATTAATTATTTTTTTAGTAAAATATATTCATAAAAATAAAGTCGAAAATATTGGCTAATTATGCATGTCATATGAATAACCGTGCATTATTAAATGTTGTCACAGTAAAATTGGCAGAAGATCCATTGAAATAAATCTATTCAGTGATTTTTGTGTGTTGTAGCCGAGATAAGGTATATCTCTGACAACTCCTTAGTAATGAGCGTAATAAATCATATTCCAGATATTTCCTCGGTCAGCTGTTACCGATTGTTGAATTTAAAAAGTTTTGTTGTTAAAATTTCAATAATTCCTTTAAATTGCTAATTTGGTCTCCGTATTAACAATAAAGATTATGGATTGCAAGCTTTTCCTGTATCCCACTCTTGGACGACGATCTTCCCACAATTGCGAAACATGTTCCACCACGCCTCTTCAATGCAGATTGGAGAGATCGAGATAAGTATTAGGGGCTTTTAAAATTAGGTTTTTCTAAATCTTAAGTACGTCATAGATGACAGATATAATTCATTTACAGACCTTGTGTACCTTGTATATTCTGTAGCAGCCAAGTACAAATTGGTGTACCGTTTGAACCAGCTATAATTGTATTTTCCACTCCATTAACGTAACATCCTGTCCACTTCGCCCTTACAATTTAAATCAGATTCCCGATTTTCCGTAAGTCTATAGCAATCTTAACACTTACTCGTCGTTCCCTTGAGATAAATGTAGAGACTACTCGCATTCTCGTCGTAATCTATATAGAATAGTACTACTTAATTACGTTTTAATTATCGGTACTTTAAAAACGAACAAAGGTGAAAGTCTTTCGTACTTTCCTAATCTATTTAATTAATAAAAAGCACGAAGCCTCTTTACTAACAAAGAAGTTCGATTAGGCTTCATAATTCCCATGTTCTAACTACACATTAAAGCCGCTTGTACTGTTAACTATATGACATTGAATATTGGCCATGATACGGCCAGCGGCGAGGCAGTCTCAGCGCATCTACGCGGTCTTACAGACGCGTAGCACGCGCGTAGCGGCGGATCGCTACGATCTTAGTTGACGAATGTGAACTTTACTATTTCACTCGTGTAATAAATATGTTGTCATTTATACATCCAATAAAGTTTAAACTATTATAATGACTACAATCAAAAGTTTTATTTGACTATTTTAGTGCAATACATTATTTTTTTGAGTCACAAAATTGCACTTCGGCAATTTCTAAATATAAATATTTATTTGTTTTGAATTATAAAAAAAATATAGCGAAGAAATATTAATGAATAAATTGAAACTGGTAATTGAAAATTGTCACGGATATATTTGGCAAACTCACATGATAAAACACGTCACGTAATAAAACATAACATAAAAGGACGATAAAATATATAAAAAATGGAAGTTTTTCTTCGGCCGAACGAGACGGTGGAACAATTCTATTGGCGATGCACCAACCTGACGTCCTTCGACTGCTCGGAGGAGGAGATGCTGTGGCACATGATGGGTCCCAGGAGGCTGCCGCTGTCGAGGATCGTGCCGATCTCGGCGTTCCTGCTGATGATCTTCGTGACGGGCGTGGTGGGCAACGTGGCCGTGTGCGTGGTGATTGTGCGCCACCCCGCCATGCACACCGACACAAACTACTATCTGTTCAGCTTGGCCGTCAGCGATCTGTTGCTCTTGTTGTTTGGTAAGTTTCCATGTGCCGCATGTCGCTATATATGTATTTGTTTTTACGAATATACTCGGATAATGTCAAAGCATCCATCAATTCTGTTTAACGAAATAAAAGTCAGTAATTACTACGAGTACTGCGATGTTGTTAATAGTGGTGTATGTTAATATTACAAATGCATAACTCATTGTCTGTCCGTTAAGTACTCGTATGTACCCATGTATACCCACGTACATAAGTGCCGAGTCACAATGGGTCAATCCCATGTGTTGCCATTTCCGGACCAAATCACTTGATTAAACAATTTGTACTTCACACATCAACAAAGCCGTCTAGTAGTGTAAATAAAATTACATGTAGTCCAAAATATTTTTTTTTTATTATTAAATGATAGATATT
>DWUN01000352.1:0-24325 GCA_018249975.1 Passova gellias
CGTAACTGGTGAAATGTGGGGGTGTACTACACTCCTCTGCCTACCCCTTCGGGGATTACAGGCGTGATGTTACGTAGAAATATAGGTACTTTAAAGAGAATTTTGTCAAAAGGGTAAGTATGTATGTTGCAGTAGATAATTAACTTTAACACGTGTATGTTGAATGACAAATACATGAAAACAAGTAAAATTTTATGTATAAGCAAACAAAAGAGAAGTGGCGACAACGTGTTATCCAATATATAAACTCAAATGTTACTTTTTAATTATATTCCTATCTTAATGGGGTACGTAACAAGTACATGGAATAGAAGTTAATGATTCTAATTCGAAAATGGGCGTCACAATGAAAGCAATAAAAGCATCCAGCACCTGGAAGTGAGCTAGCCGCGTTGGCTCGCCTCCAGTCCTACTGAACTTTGACAACGAGCTCGATGCAAATTGCTGTGGAACACGGCGCGAACTTACACACGTCTCGCCTTCACGCATTTCAGGAGCTGCGCCATTTCAATGCATCTCGTAAATCACTAGCGAACCAATTTTACGAATCCAAATTCGATAAAAATGATAATCATTTACAACACAAAGTATTCAATAATATATCAATAAATGATATTGCTTATCATTCGTTTTAAACGTTAAAAAAAATGTGCATCGCAACGTTACAATTACAGTAATGACGATGCAATTCAAATTCAGAAAAATATTATGCAGTATCGTATGGGAATATACGCACGCCGGCGGCGAGGTTCAGGAATAAAACATCCAATAATTGCACGCCCGGACATTGATATAATCACATCCCGCATGCACAGCGCGACACGAATCTCGGACTGTGGATAGATTGCTTTCTTTATCGATTTGTAAGCGTACAGGGGCGACCCGTGTCATTTGTTCTTATTAAATATAATTATTGTATAGATGTGCTTTATGAGATTGTAGGGACTCGAACGTTCTATCAGACGGCGAGTAACAGAAGTGATACACATCACACCGAGTCGAACTGTGACGAATCGTGTCACTTAACAAAATGAGAGCGACAACGCGCCGACCCGTTGCCAAGACGGCCAACCCATAATTTATTCCACATAATTATGTAGTAAATAAGCTCGCCGTTCCTATGAAATAGACGGAATTAACCGCAAGTACAAATAGATACAGCGCTAGTCGTTTGTACGTTTTATATACTAAAAGATGGAGCATATAGCACGTGTCCCAGAATCTCACGAGATAATAATCGAAGAGCATGACTGACGTTATAATAGCAAGACGCAGCAGGATTACGCAACGCACGAGGCAGACGAGAGGGCTGATGAAAGGTTGACCTCGGGCGCGCGTGGGCGCAGTTCGACAATGATAATCCGACTACCCGGGGTCCACGAACTGCACCGGAATGCAAATAAATAGATGCACATAAGCAGGACGAGAGAGCACACCTGTCGTCGATAGGTGGAATGAACAATGCACGTGTACACGCGCCGCGAATGACGAAACGACGTACGGTGCGTCTAGTCACGTTCGCGGGGGGTTTTCTTCCGGAGAGCTCAATTGATCTTTAGATTAGAAGAAACACCGTACATAAATCGAATTTCTTAAATATTTGCCTCGCACGGCGCTCGCTAGCCGGCGGGCAATAAAACCTCGAGATGCTTTTGAAGCGATGCAACGACTCGTGTGAGATTGACCCGTTTAGACGATTTCAATGGAGCTATAAAGTGAATAGATTAGATGTATTGCTTCCTCGAGAAATTACTTTGGCAAAGCGGGCTCGTACCACTAAAACCGCTTCGCAGATATCAATGACCTCGGTCGGGAGACGTCCCACCGGGTTTGCTTAGTGCAAGGGAACATTACCTACAAACAAAGGAAAGTAAACCACCACAAGCAATCATTATTTAAACTGTAATTCACAGTTGTTAACGTAAGTGACTCAGTATATATTTCCGCACAAAGAATCCGGAGTCGCCACTGGCGGCATTATTAATCATTAAATATAAAGAAATACACAACCGTAATGTTTTGTTTTCACTTAATTAAATTCGAGTTTTTTCTTAATATTCATCAATCATTGTACTCACTTTAATCACTACAATGTCAAGCGCCGTTATTATCCTGCGTTTTACGAGTTCTTTTGTTGAGTGTAATTTTTGTTTGCCTTATTTTTCGTTTTCGCCCAACAGTAAATTACGCTTGCGCACTCGTATAAATAGAAATTAATGGGATACACTTATATGTGCACCAAGTGTCGATAGCCCTTTACATTTTAGCCACAGATTATATTATAGAAGTTAATGTGATGTACTGATTACTCGCACCACAAATCCGGCAGCGTATCGCGTAATCGTTCGGCAGCTCGCTGTGGTTACATGCCGTTAGTGTTTCCTGTCCTAGAAATCTCATGAAATTATGAAAATCGATCTTCCTTTCGTATGTTGTGAAATAAATCACTCTCGTTAACTCTCATCTAAATACAAACATAATATTTCCTATATAAATTGGTCACTACTCGCTAAGTACGGTAATAACATTGTAGATACGTTTTTATGCCACTGAAAGTGTTTTTAGATTATAGCGTAAATATAAGACATATTAGGAAAAGAAATATTTTCATACGTTTTACATGAATACACGTGGTATATTAATGTTATTTTGTAACGATTGTAATGTTACGTTGCAGACGGGGCGATGCTAAGTGCGGCCGCGGCGGCGCTCGCGTGCCTGTGCCTGGCGCGCGCCTCGCCCGCGGAGCCGCACGGACTGCGGGCGCACACACAGAACACGTACAACAACAAGGCACGCTACCTTTACAATACCAGTACACCACACTCGAGCGTGCACTCTATCCGGAACTAAACCGGCACTTCTAGACCTTCGCGTACTGCACTTGTATAGTACGGAGTGGTAGCGGTGCATTCGAGAAACTGACGAACCGTCCAAGGCTACGTTATTTTAAGAAATTGCTCTCACTTTATTTACATTGCACGATTTGAATGCAGTTATCAAAAATATAATGTCGATAAACAACCCTGTTGTTGTAATATTTAAAATTATGCACCTTTTGTTATCTGTTTGTCTTGTAACTCTGTGCCACTTATGTCAAACTCGCTTACCTTTCTGAATAAAAAAGGCTTTCTCTCTCAACTAAAATTGCTCGTTTTAATTCAATATTACGGTGATAACCTATTAACGGTGATAAATTACTTTTAGGATTTAACTAGCATACTATCAAGCATAGACGAACGACTGCGGGTATTAGACACCATAAACGCATTGCAAGTGAAACAGGCGCGGCGCCTCGACGTCATTCAAGATAAACTGGGTAAATACAAATCTCTTAAAGCGTCAGTAACGTAACTAAGCCGCCCGGGATCGGGCTCAATGCGACCGCGCGTTGATGTTGACATGAATGAATGAAATGTTACCAATATGTTAATATGCTGCAAATGTGTGTATCACAGTTTCGCTTCCTGACCTAAATATCGCACGCATGCACACAAAACTGGCATATTTCTCAATGTGTAGTAACAATGAGTCGCGTCGAATCATGTTCTCACTGTGTCATATCCTATTTTAGAATCCCAACGTTATGTCAAGTTTCACAATATCACAACCGTAGATCGTTCGCAATTAAAACAAACAGGGACAGCGCCCAATCAATTGCACGTAGTATCCGGCCGAAGCGGAACTCGGCCAGCGAGATGTATAAATTAATATGGTGGACGTGGTTAATATAGGCAATAGTAAATAGGATGCTCTAATAGATTTCTAATTGATCCCAGACCGCGTGGAAACAACGCTATCGTTAAGACTGGAGAGAGCACAATTGGCGGCGGAAAGATTAGAACATCGGCTGCATATGCTACAGACAAATGTGCAGGTCTGCTTTTAATGCCATTTCGTAATGTTACATTACATTTATTTTCACCGTATTGGACATTAATTATTATTTTCTTTATTTCAGACGTCGATTAAGGAGAGCTCTGATATAATACAAAACAGCCAGACGAAAATAACAGAAATTGCACAGAATTTAACAAATCAAATAAACTTCCACACGCATTTTTTAGAGAAGGTAACAAGGGGCATAATGTTTCTAACAATGCACTTATTTAACAGATAAAGATTAAACTATTACTTTCTAATAAACTATTCGCGCTGCAATGGCTATTTGATTGGACACTCATGTTTTTTCATAAACTAATTGTTTAGACAGATATATTAGCTTTTTGATGGCTTAAAAGCACTGAATCAAACACAACGCTCTAAGCGAGAAACTTTATGGAAAGTGCGCCGGTCAAAGTTATAGGTCAGAGCGACCTTAAAGTCACGATCTGAAACCGTGTGATTTAATTTTGTAACCCTAAATAAAACGGAGTGGAGACAAAACCAGTTCTCAACAAAGTAAAGAATCAGACTCTACATAAAAATCAATTCTTTAGATATATATACAAAAGCTGGGATTCGGAAAACCATCTTCATTATTGTCACTGATAATATCTGATTGAATCACGCTAACACAATTTACTAAGGTTATGTTTTGATGTGCAAAGGTGAACGGTGCTTATGCCGACACGTGGCGCCGGGGGCTGCTGCTGGAGTCGATGGTGCGAGACGGCATGTCGCTGGTGAACGCCACGCGGCGCGAGCTCGCCGACGGGCTGCGAGCGCTGGCCCGCCGCCAACGGGATGCGCGTCTCTCCTCCGCCGACCTGGAGACCGCCTTCTCCAGGCGTCTCAATGACAACACGTACAAGATCGACTTAAAGGTAAACTGACGAAAAACCCAACTTAAATCGACGACTCGTCATCACGATAATTCAATGGAAACCAATCAAACTATAAGGCCCCGTAAAGAAACTAGTTGTGTATGCCAACACAATACGCGGCAATCCCATTACTGTACTGACATACAAACTACAACTGGTGCAACAGATAAAGATAATGTTACCAGAACACATATCACAACCTTCAAGGAAATTACAAGCAATGAATAGGAAGTAGTAGGATGTTGGCTAAGCGCCAAGACAAGCAGCGGGTCCACGGCTTTGGGGCCGGCGGACACTGAAACGGCGATACTTTCGATGTATCTCGATTAAGGTCATTAGAGGGTAGTAACACTGTGTGCAGTTTACCTGCAAGGGAACTAGCGCTGAGGCTAATCCTACTGCTGAGCAGCTTTGCTTTAAGCGGAATCGCGCATAGAAAAGGTGCTGCTACTTATTTGTTACGAATAACAGACTTAACTTAAAAAGAAGAACTTAAAATGCAATTAATTGCTATATCATCCGAGATCTTTAATATTACATACATCTTTAATATGAATAACAGTGAATAGAACGGTGATTGATTCTCGTGATATTTTGAGTGTTTTCAACAAACAAAAAATGTTCCAATACCGCAAAAAATCACTGCTTGCACGGACCTTTATACAAAGCCTACCCAACAGAGACAGCTTAACGAGCTTATAAATTCCATTAGAAGGCAACTGATCCGACAGATAACATTTTACGCGGCGACGACGTACTGCACAACATGAACTAAACATTACGAAACCTCCGGCCGAATACGAGTAGCAAATATGAAACGATATCTATACTAATAATATAAAGCTAAAGTTTGTTTGATTGTTTGAACGCGCTAATCTCAGGAGATATTGGTCCAATTTAAAAAATTCTTTCAGTGTTAGATAGCTCATTTATCGAGGAAGGCTAATAGGCAGGAGCAATAAGAAATAATTTATATGGCAGAACAACGTTTGCCAGGTCAGCTAGTTACATATATATGTATGTAAAGCTATTGTGGCTTCACATTTTAATAGGGCATTGCCTCAAGGTGCGTATGAAAGCCATAGCCAAACCAGATAGATACATGATCAGCAATAGTCATGCCTGTTTATTTTATCAGAAAGATAATTTGAACAAAATAAAAGTTATGCCGCATTGATATCGAGTTATTATAAGAGTATCAAGTATGTTGTATTCGCGTACACCACCTTTATTTACTTTCGCATCAAACACTCATTTAATATCATCACTACAAGATGTTGGTATGTTATCTTTATACTTTTTCAAATAAACCTACTCTTTGAATAGTTACATGATATGTACTGAATTGTACAATGAGTTAAACATAAATGAAATAGTATTTTTGCAATTTGGTAAATACAAAACAAAAACAATTTTTTTTATGTACATACACTGAATTACATTTATAAAATTGGACAACAGAATAAAAGTTACATTTCAAGACTAAAACTATGTTTAATATTAAAGTGGTTTTTTCAAGATTTTTATTTTTCCATTGCTGGACATAGCTCTCCTGTTACCATGAGGTTTAGGCTATAGTCTACCATGAGGACTTTATGAAGATGTGCAGATTCAATAGTAGGATAAAATGGAATAATACATGTAGTTATGTCTTTTACAGATGCAAGAAGTTCTAGAAACACAAAAGCGATTCGTGGACTCCTGTCAAAGAGTGCAGCTCGACGACCCGACCCATGTTGCCGACGTATTGGACAGGCTAATTGACTCTCTTATTAATAAGTAAGTATATATATCAAATATCACAATTAATCATGTATTTATTAATTAAAAACCAAAAATTCATTTCTAACAGAAACAAATAAATTTTCAGAACGGCTGCAACGTTTCACGAACTTCAAAACATCCAAGTAAATATGCGTAATCACGACAGTAAAATCATCAAGCTTTTAAGTACCAAACCAGTGCAGGTAATATCATTTTAAAATTAAAAAAAAAAACAACAAAAAATAGCTAAAATACATACTGTTGAACACGAGAAAGAAAGAAAAATAATATTTTTGTTTCAGACTGACACAAGTTGCAAAAAAATTGAAGCGATGTTCCGTAATGCTTCTCGGACTACCTTTAGCGAGAAAGAGTTGCAACAGCTAACAGAGAAGTTCATAGCTCTCACGAATAGAGCTGATGCAGCACTACAAAAGCTAGAAGCGAGAATGACGGACGATACGGACGAACCCGTCCCCGCATCTGAAGTATCGGCAGCAGCGGATCGGCTCCTGCAGAAACTCAATGGAATTAAGTAAGTACAATGTATTACATTCTACCTACATACAAATAATTTATCATTAACGTAACAATTGTGTGCTCGAGTGTACCGTCAATTTTTCTAACAGTACAAAAAAATGACATTTCCAGAAGCGAACAAAATTCACAAGAAGACAGCGAATGGGAGGAGGATGAACAAGATTACGAATACTTTGGTAATACCAGCAAAATGGACAATTTTATGGACGAAGACCAAATGATGTTAAAAGTTAAATCCTACATGAGCAACAAGCAAACAACAACAGAGGCAACAGTCATAAGACCAGCGCACCGACGACATCTACACAAACACCCATATGACAGAGGTCCTGGGTAGAGATACGTGTAAATTTAAGGTTATTATAAAATAATTTCTGTATAGCCTAGTATTTCATTTCAATCCCTATAAAGACAACATTTTCATTAATACATAGTACATAGATAAAAATACAATTTTTCCATTAACAGCCACAAACCAGAAAATCCAGAGTTGTGTCATGGATGCCAAGAAAATACATATATAAATAAGTAATTTATTTCATCAATCACCTGTAAGACTGGAGGGAATGGAACTAAATACTGTCTGCATCAAAAACAGTGATGGACACAGTAAATATTGTGTATAATTAGATAGTCAAAAAGGAAAATCAAAACTATATACTCTTCTTACACTATATCAAGATCTATTATTTATTGTCACATCATGTCCTTTATGGTAATGGCAATTTGTATGTAATATTTTAGTGTTTTTTTAGAAAATATTGTCTATGGTGAGCGACATACATCATAAGTTCTAGTGGTATAATACATTATTTTAATATGCACTATAATTTACAATATCTTCATCGATCATAAGAGTTGTAAGCCTCTCTAATTTGGAAAATCTGTGCCTTAATATTGTACTTAGTTTTTTTAATAAATGAAACCTTATCATAATGAATTTAATGACTAACCTAAAAAGATTTTCATTTATGACTTTTATAACAATTAAAGATAACATTTCTAGTTTTTTGAAAAATTATTAACTTAAGAAAAAAAAAAGCTTCATAATATGCTTTATTAATTATACACTTTTCCGTTGGTTACCAATAATCACATAATTAAATTTTTTTAAAATCTACCTTGTGTTTATATGTTCATAGAAAATTAGTTTATTATCTCCATCGAGAAACAAGCCTCTTATTTTGTGCAGACTATAATGTAAGACAATTTTCTATCACAGTAGAAAAAAACATGTATGAACATATACATAATATATATTATGTTATCCACATTCAGCACCTAATTATTTCGATCTTAATAAATACAACTGGATGGATGGATGCCATAAAAGGCAAAATATGGCTTGAACTAATAATCTTGCAACATCTTTATATATGCAAATTTTTGTGCAAATAAATGTCTTTGTCGTTGGAATTATAAAGGGTTCCAGGACTCAACCATGGGTTGCAAATTCCCTAATCGTAACTTTTAATAATAGTTGTCACTTGTTATAACTTTAGTCATAAAATGTAATTGAGGTGTAACAATATTTCACTAAGATCGGTATATTGAATTTTTGAAAGTATTGCTTGAAAATCCATAACTGCAATGTAAATCCATTGAGAAATATGATCAAAAACCCAACTTACCAAACTCACGTTTACATAACTTGGACACTTACCTCTAGCTTGGCACTATGCTGAAATATAGTAAGTGCTTTGTGCGTAAGCTGGGCGAAGCAAGAACTCAAAGTAGCAATTTTCTGCCGAGCACTGAACATTATGTCCCCGTCGTCTCCATCTGTGTCCAAAATCGCTGAAATCGAACAAATACGTACATATAACTTTACACAAGACAGTGCCGTATAAAACATTTGAAAATGAACCCAAACTAAAATAAATATGCATAGAAATTCATTTAAATATCTGTATATAAACAATAATGTTAAAGTTTAAGGTAATAAACTTGTAAAAAACTGAAAATGAATACAATACATTTTCATTGCCTGATGTTCACCATCTGTCAAAGTCGTGAGCTTCGTTAATCGTCGTTGGGTGTGAGAGTAGAGGTTGTGAATAAATGGAACTTAACTAGTACTTACATATAGATGTGTCTAATTCGACACATGCTTTATCAAATTCCTTTTCTAAAATATCTAACCATCGAAAACCAACTCCGGTGGTCGCCATCTTCACAATAAAAGTTGTTGTTGACAACAATTTAATGTCAAAGTGACAATATTGACTTGACGTTCGAAAACATCACAGATATGCAAGATTCACAGTTTTGTTTTCTATAAAATTATACTTTTATTTAAAACTACACCAACTATACATGGCGATGATTACGAGGGTAGCTACCTTTCTCCTTTTAATTAAATACAAGTTGTGTTTCATGTTTTTGGCTTCAGTTAACTGTAACTTTACATTTATAATTAATTTGATCAAATATTACAAGCGCATAATTCCGAATTTTTATGGCTGCTCAGAATAAACTGCAACTCACCGACGTTTGATTTAACCATATGTAGTGGGTTAGGAGACAGAGTGCAACTGCAGCTACGATGCTATACGGCGGATTGGCGGTTATAAATGTATTAGTTGTTAGGATAATTGGAGTAGGAAATTAAAATAATCTATTATTGTTTAGTGGGTTGTATATTTATACTTGCAATAATTTAATTATTATACAAAAAAGGATTCTATATAAGTTTTGCCACGATTATAAAACTGCACACCTTATAAGCTAACATAAATCGAACACAAATGGACACAGTATTGTTTACAATTATGAATCCTAATAACACAAGGAAAGCAAATATAAGCACTATTGAACAAGTATTCCAACTATCTAACATAATTATGATGATTTACGATTCCCAAAGGCACATACACCACATAAACATTTGTTAGAATTTCAGCGTAACCTACATCTAAGTACTTCATATTTGGACTAAGTTTCAGGACCACGGTTATATGTTACTGCACATTTAAGAAGGTATATTCAGCTTCATGATTTTTTATGAAATTGTTAGTATACAGAGCATATACTAGCGTAGCATATACTAGCGTAGCATATCTGCATATATTTACTACAAGGTACTAACAATTAAACAAGTGTTTAACGTGTAATATGACGCTCAAAGATTTAAAATTACATCTAAGCAAAGATCGAACAACATAATGTTGTTATATCTACAATGAATGACGCAGACTACTAATGTAATATATTAATTAAGTAATTATGCAATAAACACGTTTAAGGTCCACTGCATTATAATCATACTACAGTATACATTAAACATTTCACTTTTGGAAAACTACCATTAGTCGAAATATAATAGATGCATCCATACGCATCTCGAATCAATAGACTGTAGATATTCTTAGAAAGTATTTGCTTAGCCCTAAATAGCATGTAAACGTAAACGCTACAATGTTACAATATATACATATCATTTTTGGTTAATTGATCGTAAAAATACACACGTTTGCGCAAGACTAGTTCCGCTCTATGCCGTACACGGCAACCCCGTAGAACATAAATTTAAAAGAGATTAAATATACACGCAATAATTTCGAATACATAATGAAGGTTATTTCTTGCGATATACGAGTATGTTTTTACCCTTATTCACTGAATCTTCTATCTTTCTAAATATGAAGACCTCCAAATTTGCACATAGATTCTGTATAACTGCATTAGGTATCGTCCATTAATCATATCAGGCTGGACGCTCGGAAAGGGGAGGGAGATATCACGTGTATTTAATATTTTTGTTGAACGGGCGATTTCTAAATCGAACAGTGAAGAATGTAAGGAACATATAAATTAATATCACTGGGAACGTAATATTAACATATTTTAAAGTTAAAATACTTAACTTTAGGATACTTTGTATCATATAGAATACACGTGATTTTGGCTCGAGGGGATGATGGGAGGAGGATTAGTCTAAAAAAGGGAGGTGGGGTTAGGCAGTTGCTAAAAACATCACACGATTAATGGACGAGCCCTTGGGTACTAACATTAATATTCTCAAGACGTCAACACGCGAGGTGAATTACCAATGTTCTATAAAAGATTCATTAAAAAAAGCTGACAAAAAATAGTTAATGACAAATAGTTAATATAGTTAACTAATTAACACAAACATTACGGAACATTCATAGCACGTGACGTGGACCACTGGCGTGTTATATAAAAATAAAATTGTGTTAGACGAGAAAATATCATATGATACAGATTTAGGAGTCGGAATATACTTGGCTGTGCTTTTATTGTAATTTAATGATGGCGTTTTATACCACAGTATAAAACTTATACCTTTTACAATGATATAAGATATTGCACAAATAAATAAGTGTTCGTGAAATGAAACTCATTATACCTGCACAAGTGATGATTCGAAATATTTATCACATATTGTGGCTTTAATAGAGTATAAGTTAGCGCCGCTCCGTTACTTTTATACCATTGCGAATGCCATTGCTGACAATTATGCATAAACAACAAAGTTGCCAGTGAAAAAAATCCAAGTATCAACAAACCAGCCGAATTCTACTCATTCATACTTTAATACGCCAACAACAACAGCGCTATGAAGAATTTTATTCACAAAATTACTGAAAAATTCACTTTCATTACATCACATCTCTGACACTGCGATATAAAACTCACGGAAGAGGCAGCAGGACAGATGGCAGCCTATTCAATTAATAAAATAACATGAAGGTATTAAGTATTAAATTAATTATTAGCTGCGACGACGTGGTGATTAAAGAGAAAGCATTTATGTTTATGATTTCATTATTAATCTACATACCACACGAACTGATGTATTTCTAGATTATGCACGTGCCCCCATTTCGCTTAACTATCTCGGATAGGCAACAAAGCATTCATAGTACATAATGTTCAATTAACTATGTCTATGTTATGGTAAAATACACAAACATATATCGATACAACGTTGGCCGATGGCTCTTTCCTATCTATGTATATTTGTTCTTGTAACCTGGAGAAATACAACAACGTGAAAATTATATGTCGCTTTACATATTTCACAATCTACAAGTCAATTTATTTGATAGAACATTTATGTTTATGCGATTTTACATTTATATTATATGTAAAAATAGAAAAAAACAACGTGAACATCGTAAAACAATCAAGTTGTTTGTTTCAAATAATAATGTACACATCTATAGGAGAGATATTTACAATAATTACAAGACGTAACAATAGAATCGCACGAACATAGAAACTGTTCGGTTTTTAAACCTGTTCGAATATAAAATATTTCTGTGCCTCCTGTGAGAAATGATACATCTTCAAATAGTCAGGATGTCAGTCGAGATATCCCGTATTTAAAAAAAAAATTAAGATTCAATATTTCACAAAGCCTTTTATGCGGTGTAGAATTTTTTATAATATCCGATGTTTATGCTTATTTTCGTTAGTTAAAATTGAATGTTATAGAAAAAACTAGTATTGGTTTCAAACCACGCGAATGCATGACAGCGCATGAAAATTTTTGCAAGTTATATAACTGTAAACTGTATGTGAAGCTCTGGCGTAAGCTAATATTGTTATATTAAACTTACTTTATATCAAAAAACGATGTCAGTATATTTGTACTATGCATTTCTGTAACTATGAGTTGTATCAAATATCAACAGAAAGGTAGATAATTTTTTCTGATGCAATTATATTGAAAAAAAGCACATTAATACAAGGCAAGTTAGTTATATCACTTTTCGCGGGAGACAGATTTATGAATATCAACTTTGTTTTGCTTTTTTTATGTTTGCAACATTGAGTAACAGACAATAAATTTATCTAGAAAATATGAAACCACTTTAGGTGAATTTTAATCTGTTAACTGTACCTACATTTACGTCGTAATCAGGAATTTCGTAAGTGGAATAATTAACAAAATATTTTGATTAAACAACTGTACCGAAACAACCATTCTTTGAACAATACACTATGTACAACGCCTTAAATATAACAATTAAAATTAATTACTTACGAAATTAAATATTACCACTAGGTTCCATTTCACTACACGATGTGTAAATATGTGTATGTATTTGCTAAAATCTCAACGCTATTTGTGAAATATATTTTTAAAAAAAGTCACTTTTCAAGGGTTTGACGTATGGGCGCTATGCCATAAACGGCAGAAACAGAAATAAATAAAATGTTTGTAGTCATACAACATATTCTAACGATTGTTTTAATAATTTTGAACACTACGTAGGTCTATTTAAATGCAACCTTTTTGTATAAGTAACATAGTCTTAACATAACTATGGGATAACATGTTCGTGTTATATTAGGAAACTAAATTCTGTTAGCAGTCATATTAAAACACATTTTACTTTTTAAATATACATATGAAATTAATTTAATTGGCAGCATTTTTTTAAAACAACTCGCACATTTAATATATCAACGATCAGCATACAGCAGATTAAAAATAAATCTATACACATGAACACTCAAAGCACTTGTCGTTAGCTCGATGCTATACAAATAAGCCCACTGGGATATAGAGATGGTAATTACGATTTTTTATAAATTTAAGAGAATAGTGAAAATGAATAATTTTACACAACAATGTTTTACTGAACGAGACCATAAATAAGAATTAAATATGCTTCACAATATTCTATCTGATCCCAAAGAATGATTCATACACATGGTAAAATATATAGACTATAAAGTAAGTATATGAAGTATAAAGTGTATAAAGCATAATTATTCAGATTGTTTACGTTTGATCACTTTACGTGTAGGTACACTCACAGTGATGTGTACCTATGTACCATAGTCCACCTTTTATCGATTTTATAATAAATTTACAATACAAAGGCGAACCAGCTACACATATCATGTCGTAGCCAAAAATAATTAACAACATAATTTGGCTCCGGTTCGATTGTAAAAATAACTTCGTTATCTTCAAAAATGCGACTTGTTTCGACTACTTCTGCTGGTAATATTGAAACGGTTACATAACGGGGAGATAACGTGAGATATACGCATTCGCGGCCCGCCGCCCGCCGCCCGGCGCACGCGCGCCGCGCAGGCGCGACAGGCATGTCATTATAAAAATCACTCTTTCGTATTGGCTATTTGAAAAAATGAAAACGAAAAATTAGCACCAGATTATTTTCTCTTATTTCGACTTCGATATACATACGTGGAATATTTTAATCTACCTATGAACATAGCTTGCTGGTGTTTCTTCATAAGGTTAAATAAAATCTAATCCTTAGACGTTATTAGGATAATGGTAAATGCGACTAAGTACTCACTACAAGTAATATTTTAAAGTAAGTAAATTTCGCGGCGCGAATTCCTAATTCGTACATTGTTTACCGAAACATAACATATGTTAACAAAATCTTACGATTGAATACGAATATATGAATATTTCAACGAGCACACTGTTTGATTGTTCATTTTTATCTACATAATTATATATTTATTATATTAAAACGATCTGAAACATATTGACAATAATTGCCGCAAGTACGACCCGTTTCAAATGACGAATGAACAATTCAACTGATCGTTTGCATTGCATTCTGTCATGTTCGTGTGTTAAGCATATTAACAACAGAACAGGGCGCCTTTCATAGACACTAATACAATTAAACTATCCTTTTAAATCGCACACCAAGCAACATAATTTCATAAACACACATAAATACCGACGCGTAAAAGGGGACGTTATAGTAACACTGTGCGTATTTTCGTGTGTGTGCATACATATTCTTTACAACAGTCTAAACCCGAAACACTCCCTCCCTCCCTCCCTTCCTCCCTCGCCCCTTACAAAACCCTAGATATGCACACGTGAATAAATCACAGAAATATATTGCCCTTTTACCGAATAAAATAATTAACCGTTGAATATAATATGACATGTATTATAATTATATATGTACACCGCATACTTACCCAGAAAATATTTTTTGACCTTTAATGAAAAAGCCTACAATCGACTAACACATACAAATCATTTGCACACAAATCTTGTGAAACTATGTATAATATCAACATAAACAACTAAATAACAATGTAATGATTATATATTACCAATGCTGATTGAGTTTGCTTTTTAAACATTACGCATGACATAATGTTACAGTTTTTAAACATTACAGCGTATCAAGAAAATCACAATAACTTAGCCATAGACAATACACGCCTACAGGGTGCGAGCTAATAGCTAATTTACAGTTGTTTTAAATTTTGACCGCGTAAATAGAGACATTCCTACATACATACATCAAAACTGACATAACTATGTAAGTAAGTCATACGGTGTCTTTTTGATACTCTGTATTATTTAGTGAAAGCAAAACAGCACTATACATTTGTATAACATACACGTACATAGGTCAAACATCCATCCATAACGCTATAACAATAGCTGTGCATGAACAAATATCATAATTAATTCACTTTATCTTAAGTAAAAAGCACTCTGTTCGTCACAGTCGACCACATTACGAAACAATACAGCCATTCTTCTCCTGTATATGACCATCCGATCTCTCAATCTCCGACAACATGGCGTGAAACATGTCTGTCACTGACTGTAATAGTTTAAACAAAGAAAAAAACCGGGTTAATATAATGAAAATAAACAAACTACATAACATGTGAATGTGCCCTAATAATAACATGGTGATGTTGGGTTCGAATCCTCGATGTTCAACTTAGACGTTAGGAAGTAATGAGCATATTTAAAATTCGTTTAGTCGATACTTAACCACTTTTATCGAATGTATATGAATTTCCGCAAAATCAGCAGTAAATTTGAACAACAGTTATTTGGCTATACCAACTAAAGTCCCCTCCTAAGCATGCCCTCCAAATCCTAAACAAAACTATTGAAATTTGTTACCAGTATAATTCAACTACATCACATAATGTCTGTTTCCGAATTTTAGATCAACTAATATTTATTGACAATTTAATATAACTTCACCAGAATTGTTATTTACATTTGAATGGTGTACAAGAAGACAAGAGAAGATATACCTCATTCCTCTTTGCACTTGTCTCCACAAAGGCAGCCTTCCATTTCTCCGCGAGTCTTTTCCCCTCCTCTGTACTGATCTTCCTTTCCAAATGGAGGTCAGTTTTATTTCCAACTAACACAATAGGTACACTGAAATATAAAAGAGGAATTTAAATAGATAACAAAGTCATTCATAGACACTTAAGTTGTATTTTACACATTGATTTTTATACAATTGTAATGTATATTGTACGTGTTGTCAATGCAAATTTCCATATGTATCTTATAAAAATAGGCTCCGGAAGCTTCCACAGCCAGGCTATGGAACTGCGGAGCCCTGTAACAAGCACTATGATAACTGAAAATGAAGAGTTGAGACCGATCACTAATTTGGTGTTCAGGCTCAGTTCTCTAGAAACCAATGTAAATTGATAGAGTCTATATTCAAGTTATTGGAAATTTTACATCACGCTTTTGGCAGTAGCATTGTCAATAGACATTACATAAACTGGCCATGTGGTCGAGTGGTCAGAGACCCTGACTGCAAAACCGGAGGTCGGGGGTTCGATTCCCACCCAGGACAGACATTTGTGTGATGAGCATATTTGTTTGTTCTGTGTCTGATCGTAATAAAAATATCTATATAAGTATTATATCGTATGTATATATGTATGTTTATCAGCTGGCCGGTTACCATAACACAAGCATTCAATTGCCTAATTTGGAATCGGATAGCCGTGTGTGGAATTTTCCCCTGATATTATATTATGTTATTATATAAAAATGTACATATGTGCTATCAACAATTATTGAGTCTGAATCGTTGCAAAATTTATACTAAGTTATGATTTCCACAGTGGGGAATTACCGTAACAACTGTATTATCAATTTAGAAAAGCCAATAGCAGTTATCCTGTTTTGTGGGAATCCCCTCTTTTTATATATTGACAGAGTTAACAACCAATGAAAATGAGCCACAAGGAATGTATAGGTAAAACCATAACCATTATATACACTTCAGAAATTATTGACAATAGAGCAAAGTGATGCAAGGCAGATAGCCAGTAGTCTATGATCTAATAATTTTTATATCAATAATGATTTTAATATTAATCATATGACATCAAATTGTTCTAAATTATATATTAATACGTAATTTGTTATTCCAGTTGGCAGATCCTATCAGTGTCAATGACATCTAATAACTTTGTTTACATTTTGTAACGGTACTGGGCTTGACTTTACTATAGTAGATAAAAGAAGTCTATACTGTAAAAGTAGGTAATATGTACTACCATCATCATTAACTGTATTAATAAACCACTGGGGATGGATCTTTTATTAGAATGAGATTAGTTTATACCAGCTAAGTGTATATTGGTAGAATTCACATACCCTAAAGAAGAATATGGAGTAAGTACTCTCAAGATTTTGACTATAAGCCACCAATACAGCAAATGTTTCAATTTTTAAAAATGCATGTAACTTTGCACAGTCAGGATTGCATAACTTCAGGAGTCAAAGACTGATTTATAAACTGCTGAGCTATAAATTAACTGTAGCACTACTTACTTACCTATGTATCAATTGTTACCTAAAATAAATTTAATTTGAAGTAAACAAATTTGACTTTTATTTACATCAATTAAATTCTTAGCCATAGGTAAAGCTCACACACAAACACTAACAAATCTGATGTATTGTTATCACACTGCCATTTAATAAGAAAAAATATTAATTAGACCCTACCCTATGGCAACCCGACCCACAACAGCCTGCTCAATAGGCACATTCTATAAATACTGGCAACACTTAAAGAAATTTCGTTTTTATATAAAGCCTATCTCATTAAGTTTTATAACTTTTTACTGCATCACAATAATAATAATACTAGCATGTTCTATACACACGCTAAACATACTCACTGTATTTTCCCAACCATGTCCAACAACTTGTCATAGATAATCTGTACAATTTGAAAACTCTTGCTCGATGTGATTGAGTACACAAGGACATAGCCATGGAAGTCCATACTGTACTGTAGAGGGAAAATGCTATACTCGTCCTGTCCAGCTGTGTCTACCAATTTCACTTCATATTCGGTTGAATTGAGCCGAATAAACTTTGTGAATGCTGAAATAAAGTAATCATTATTTTAACACTGGAAATAGAGGAATAATATTTACAGCAGTATAGATGCAATAATAATAATTAATATTATTATACCATTATACCAAGTCCTTAATGAGGCATGCTAACAGCACCCAGTGCCAAATATGTTTTCTAACAAACCTGATGTGCTTTAACTACCATTGATCAAAGTTATTATATATATGTAATTATTTAAAAAAATAAAAATGTCAATCTCGATATGAGATAAGCAGAACCTATACACAAAAATTCATATGTATTTTAGTTATGCATTTTTCCGTGTACTGAATTTTTAACTATCAGTAAATAAAAATTAAGTTCATTCAAATTGCGTTCAAGAAATAAAATAATAGTGCTCTTTTCTAACACACTTCAAGGGTAAATATTGACAATAATGAGATAAATGAATCAATATTCTAAATAAAATCAATATCCCAAGCAAATTATAAAATCATTGCTAGATATATTTTCAATCAATATATGTTCAATGTTTATAAAATGGTACTAGATCGACAAAAGGAGCTTAAATAAAGCAAGGGTGGAACGATGATAATCAAATAGTACTTACTATTTTCAATTGTAGGATCGTACGAATCAACAAATTGTCCCTCAACAAATTGTATGATCAAAGATGATTTACCTGCAAATACACCACATAATTATAAAACGTCACAACAATAAATGAGACGCACAAATGTTTTATGGAACAATTACGTTACCAACTGATCTGTAACCCATCATAGCTATTTTTCTCTGTTTGGAGGGCATTGTGTATATTTTGAATAAGATCCTACTGTTTTTAAAATTCAAGTACACTCAATGTAATGTGATGAAATCAAAAACATACAAGTCCGCTGACATTCTTTTGACATAAGCACGCTGAAGTCCGCTTTTTAAATCATAAAAGCTGAGGATCCTGAACACTTCCAGCTTCTAAATATACTCAACGCACACATTATAGAAGACTATATTGAATATTCATTTTCTGATCTGGCTTACATCAAAAATATAGTCTGATTAATAATTTATTACTGTATAAGGATAACTAGCGTAGTTATACTGTGTAATTGTTGTGATTTTAAATTTGGCAAATTCTAATTGTTTTAAATACAACACTGAAAATGATGTCATCTTCAATAATATCCCTTCATTGCTGTAATTTATGTCATGTGTCAAGTTGTCAGGTTGACAAAATTTTGCCGTCATCTCCTATATTTTATAGTACAAACTAAATCAAATTGCGAAGTATATTTCAGTTTAATATAGTATTTAATCACAAAATTCTATTACTATAATCTTTCTGCTCATTCAGGAAATATACAGGTGCGTTCGTTTTTCTAGATTAAGACGTACTTGAGTTTTCGTCTTTGAGAATTTATTTTCTTATTTAGTAGTTTATCATACTGATATTTGTCGATGCATCCATTATTGAAGATTTTTGTAAAACGACATACAAACAGGGATACGGAACACAATAGGAGGTACAAATGTGTTGCCTGTCTTTTAATACTACGTTGTTACCAATATATTACAAAATGAAGTCGATCTGTTGTTAATCTTTATTTTAATTATTACTTTGTAGCGACATAGGTACACTACATTCCAGAAGTGTAAGTACAATCGCATAAAATCGCGTGTAAAATATAAGCACTATCAGCGCTTTTTGTCCGCCCTAGCTGGTTATACCTAGCTCCTTAGTCTGCTTCTAAGAGGTCTGTGCTACTGACAATTTGAATCATCTCTTATTAGTTGTCGTATCGTAACATAAATATCTGTACATAGATCCAACCAACAACTATTACATTGTAATTTGATTATTAGAAAAAACAGCTTGCCATTAATTACATTTTCTTTTTATAGAGATCTTTATTCCCATTATGACATATTTGTCACAACTCTTATGTGTGTATGTGTACCTGTGTATGTTTTAGGTATAATAATGACAAGCATCCTAGAATGCCCTCCAAGTCTTAAAAGCATCCAGCACTATTTAAAAACAGCAGCTGAACATGATGCCAGAGATATCGTTGTTGCCTACTGGTGCAGACTGTATGCTCTGTCAATGGGGCTCAAGATTACAACAAAATCATCTGAAGATACAAAAATGCTAATTTGTAAGTATGACCCTCATATCATTCATAAACTAGATAATCACTTTAAAAATCCAATAAACATTTAAGAAAACCTTAGATTCAGAATGATGACTCACCAGTATTTTATTCACAATAAACTATTCTTTTTGTACTATGTTTATTTCATCATCTTTTTAATACTGAATGTTATATTTAGCTTTGATGGACTGGCTAGAAGAGTTTAAGAAAACCAGCAAAGATAACGAAGCTATTACCAACGAGGTGGCAGCTCAGGCACACCTTGAAAATTATGCCCTGAAATTGTTTTTATACGCTGATAAGCAAGACCGGGAACAGAACTTTGGCAAGTAAGTAGTCAGTTTGAATAACATGTCTTTATATATGAAAGGTGCTATAAGTAACAATGATGGATTTTTCTAGGAACGTTGTGAAAGCTTTTTACACAGCTGGAATGATATATGATGTTCTGACAACGTTTGGAGAGTTGACAGATGAAGCCACACAGAACAGGAAGTACGCCAAATGGAAAGCAGCATACATACATAATTGCCTTAAAAATGGGGAGACACCAGTTCCAGGTAACATTGCCGTCACTTTTATTATTGCATTGTTGGACACGGGGCTACTTTAAAAAATGATAGGTTAACATTAATGTTGCCATACCATCTATGTGTGAGTTGCCAGAATTCACATCTCTTTGAAACTATTTCCACATTATATTTTTTGTAGCAAATGATACTTAATCTTAAATTTGATATTTAATCTGCTTGGAATTTTATAGTATCAGTAGTGTGTGCCAAGAGTTGAACCTCAAATCTACACTCTGAGGCAAGCGGGTATGATGATTTATGAAAGAAAAAGAGGTACTTTTCTGCTGAGCACTGCGGGAAATAGGTGTTACTGCATTTATTGTATGTTTATATATTATTATTATAAATGATTGGTTTTTTAGGACCTTTGCAAACTGATGAAGAACAAAACAGTGAAGAGACTTCAGCTGGTACAAATGTGACTTATGACAATCAAGGTATAGGCTTTACAAATGTCACCCCGCCAACACCACCGACTGTTCCAACTAGTTTTAGCAGTTCTTTACCGGATCCTAATGCCGCCATAAGGGCAGCTTCACAATTACCACCAGTACCGTACACCCCAGACCCCAATCCTGGGGGTTTTGTGCCTTACGATCCCTCGGAGCAACCTCAACCGGCACAATCGAATACATTGTACGGCGATAACTCTACTACAGTTGCATCGCTTGGCCCTGATCAAATTGCAAAAGCCCAAAAATACTGCAAATGGGCGAGCAGTGCTCTCAATTATGATGATATTAAAACAGCAATTACCAACCTAACGAATGCTTTGGAATTGTTACAAACGGGAAGAGATCCGGCCTGAAGGAAATAACGATGCATGTCAGTATTTTAGGTAAGAATACATAGAACATCCTTTTTAATTAAATCATATTATACAATACATACAAATGTTTTATGTTTGATGTTACAATAGTGATGATAATAATAATAAATATATTCAACAGCATAGGAACAACTGAAAGCCTTATTAAGTAATAAGCAATCTCTTCAAGCAAGCATTTGGAATCACACACAGAAAAAATGTACCTAAATAAGAAAGATAGGGTAAGGTGATGTTTTTCTCAAGAAATTGCTACAATTTAATAGACAAAAATACATCTGCACTATGACAGGTAGAGGAAAACATAGATATACAATAATAAAGCTTTAATATTTTTTTTATTATGTTTGCAAAGTTATATGCTAGAGTATTTAAAAAGATGTATTCACTAATGTCAAATTCGCTTATTGAGTCCCAATGGCTTTGTATTGTTTTTTGTAAATAAGCGTTAGAGATCAATTTATTTAAATTATATAAATGTCAGACTATGAATATTATTCAATGTATAAAAATTAAAAACAAATAATATACCTATAACAACAGGAAATCGTTTTTTAATTAAGTATCTTTATCGCTGTTTCAAACTTAAGGATAATTTATGCTGTTATAATAACGGCTTGGCATGGCGTGCGTACAATATCTGGCGAAATCTCACTCGGTCCTCTGGACCCAAATTAATCACACTTCTCACATGGGCGCCGCCAAGTTTATTTTCACGGAGGTGCATGTATACATTACCCACTATTAATAAATAAAATATTTTTACTATTTATACTAGTTTCCATAGAAGGCATTTAAAATAAATGCATCTTGCAAGGGTCTTCAACCGAACGTTTAGTTAAACATGTATGTTATCTATGTCAATAAAAAATGGAGCTTAGTTAATATTGATAATGAATAATTAAAAACATATTTCATGACAGAGGGATGTATGGGCCATGGTAACCTGACAGCTTATAAACATACAATTTTAGGTACATATGGCAAGGGAATAATGAAACAGTAAATTCTAACAATATTTATTCAAACCACATTATACACCATTCACAATACAAATAATAATATACTTAAATATATGCATTATTGCTGTGACTGTCAAATCATTCTGGGTTTTTCAAATTTTGTTAACAAATAATTGTACCAAGAGAACATGGCAACACTTGACAATCATAACTTCATACGCTTTTCTAAAGGGACTATTTTTGATATCATACTGAACTTTCTGCTTTACATTTGTCAATAAGCCAAAATTACATGATTTTCCCAAGAAGATCGTAAGAACCGATAACAGCATTTACTGAAAGTACAATAAATTCTTCGTGAATATTAAGTAAGCAAAATGATGATTCAATGAATAAAAAATTTTCATTTACGGGCTTGTTTACAGATACATAGTCAGTTAACACTGTTGTCTGTTAAAAATTACATGATGTTGGTTACATGAGAAATAAATATGAAACAATTATCCATAGTAAGTATTAAAAAAATTACATTTGCATTAGAAAAATTTAAAAATTGCTATTAAAACGAGTAAAATCACATAGTGTCTACATTTTAATGCAATTACCTTCATGTACAAAATATTTTATAACAAATAATTAGCGAAACACATTTATATGTACCATAAATGTGTTTCGCTAATTATTTGGTACAGTCATACGACAAAGTGCAGTGGCTTATTATTAAAATGTGAAGATTGAGCAAATCATACATACATATTCACTGAAAATCGAGTGCTTAATTACACAAAGATACTTATACATCTAAAGTGCTCTAATCGTAAATCTACATCTACTGATATACAATGGCAGTTTGTCTCAATACAATAGTATGACATTTAGATTTATTTCGATAAACTTTATGACTTACCTAATAGTAATGATAGCCGCATACGAACGCGATGCCAAAGAAAACAGGGTGACAAAGCGTGGACAAATTGTAGATATACATCTTACAACATTCCCAATGATCCATGTATTTGAGTGGAGCACGCCACGCGTCACATCTTTATGTATCACCACACATTTACACAACACAAAACGAATCTAGTCCTTATCGCTTAAATTAATATCACTTTAGGTACAAAATACACATTCACACACACACACAGTCGGGTACAAACTAATAAACACACACAAAGTAATGTAGGTATTGATTTGCTTGTACTGAAATTTTATTAAGAAATGCTCATTGCTCGCTTGCTTGTACGAGTTATTATTTATTATTGTTCGATATTAAAAAATTTCTTAATTGTTCAGAATCCATCCCTTATCCGTAACAATCAATATATGCTTCATGATTAAGATGCAATGAAAATAATTCAATCGTGTCTCAATTTGTGCGATGACTAGAAAAATCACAGTGGGTAAAATTTGGTGTCTTACCTAAGTTATTAGTATATTATACAAAGACTAGTACACAATTATTATGTACTAGCTGACCTGGCAAACGTTGTTCTGCCATATAAATTATTGTTTATTGCTGCTCGTCTCTTATTCATCTAAGCGTGATGTTATATAGCCTAGAGCCTTCCTCGATAAATGAGCTATCTAACACTGAAAGAATTTTTC
>DWUN01000353.1:0-24316 GCA_018249975.1 Passova gellias
ATTAATCTTCGTAAGTTTAATTAGTATTTAAATATTTGTTAAAATTTATACTTAAACAACTGAAAAGTAATGATTAAATACTTAACGATATCTATAACACGATAACAATTGCAGTGCGGTAGTAATAGAATGATTTGTCCCTATTTGTTCAACAGACTCACAATCAAGGGTATCTAGAACATACGTCACCGGGCTGCTCCATTTTAGATGAATTTCGTATCGATAACCGATCTGAAAGCAGACTGTTGATGCAATGAGGTACCAGGTCAAGGATTCTGTCGTAAAATGCATTACAGTCAATTCCATATTTTTCTTTACCACGATAAATAAATACCATATGAATTGCGACTACACGACCTTAATCAGCAAGCAGCTTTATTTTAATCGTTAATGCAATAATTATACTTCTATAAATGGGTTCATTGTAAACAATATTAATTATCTTAAATACATACTTTGTACCATAGACTCATTTTAGACGATAACGTCAACGAAGGTACCTGGAATCCTAAGTTATCTTGACCGGTCAACTTCTTCAACTCTTTTATTGTAGCAGTGTTGTTAATCGATCACCCCTTAAAATGTGAAGATTTTAGTGGCCAAATGGCAGATGGCGGTCTTCAAATTCCTTAAAAAGCTTTATATAGAATCTTAAAAACGCACATAATTTTTGTAGGTACTCGTATAGACAGAGGTCACTCCTAGGATTCGGACGCGGGTTGTCGAAGGCCGATATCCAAACCATAATTAAGTATCTATATTGTACATATTTATAAATAATATAAATACATACATAATTTTCTACAATACATAAAGTAAATAAAAAACACATACAGTGTGTGTATGCATGAGTGCGTGAATGCACGTGTAGGTACCTATGCGTGTATAATTAGGAAGTGTCCCCATTAATTTATTTCTTTAATCGGGGCGCTATGTTGCAGGCCACTGTCGATGCCAAATTGGTAACTGAGCTTTAAATTGTTGTCAACTGTGACGCTTACAGGTACTACATAAAATAAAAAGAGATAGTGATCTCTACTACCTTGCTTACGTCAAAACACTTGTGAATTTTGAGTATCGGTTGCACTTTCGAAATTGATCTAGTTTTTTAAAAAATGTTGTGCAATTATAACAGGTTTTCCTTAAATTGTACCTTGACCCTGTCAATCAAGTAACAAATGCGGTAGCCTTCAAAACTATGACGGTATTAGTTTTTTTTTTTTTTTTCGATCTACATGACTTAACTCTTTTTAATCGTTATTAACGTACGATAATACATCTTGCTATGTACGTATATTTATTTAAAGTAATGTATTGCAATGCATCTGTCTAATGGCGGTTCGGTCGTACGATTCATCCTACTATCCCTCTTCTCCAGCTATCATTCATACTTCATTGCTACTCAAATACTGTAGGTAGTGATCGTTATTTAATAGTTCTTATTTATTTATTCTTCTTATTTCTTTTTTCTTTATTTTATTTATTGTTGTTAACAGTTACTAACGTTGAGACCGCCTCTTTTGCAATATTATTTTATTTATTTATTAGCATCATACGTGTAATACACAGGGTTATCCTAAACATTACATATGCTAAGATATTTTCTAATATTGTTTGATGCGCTATAAACATAATACATGAAAATATATCGAAGACCATAAATAAGTCTTACAATGCAGTGCAATCTTTAAAGTAAGGCTTAACTAAATCTTATAGTTTGGAACTCTGCCCCATTTTATAAATAAAAGTCATTCGCTACAACGGTGACGGAAAACATAATTAATAAATGTAAGCGGCTAACTGTTCTCTATATTTGTCTACAGCGTGTGAAACTTATGAACCTGTTGTAGGTTTATTTGGTATACTTCGGCATTAATGCTTTTCATTCTACAAGCGATCCGTGTCAAAAATCTGTATAGTCATTGAAACAACTGTGGTTAATGTCGTTTACAAATGAAAGAGGGTATTACAGTAACTACTCGTATATGTACATATTTCTGCCTACTCCGTTAGGGACCTGGCCTATTATAATAAATAAAAAATCATCATTGTGATAATGTTATGGCACGGTGGTTAATAAATAATTGTATACATAATGATTTTTAATCTATATATATAAAAATGAATGTTTGTCTGTATGTCATCGATGAACTCAAAAACTAGGTACTGTACCGATTATTATGAAAATTGGTTTATATAGTAGAACTTCGATAACTCAAACCTCGGTAACTTAAAAACCTCTATAACTTAAAAAAATAATATGTTCCCTTCCCATCAGAGCCCAAAACCTCTATAACTTAAAATACGCAACCTCTATAAGTTAAATGAGTAATCTCTGTATTGACCCTCTGCAACTTAAAGTAATGTTTCCACAACCTCTATAACATAAAATTGTTTGTCAATGAGTCATTTTGAAAGAGTGCACAACAAGTTTTCGGTATTTATTGCTTGCACGTGTTCACTAATTAAATTCTTAACGTAAACAATACATATGTCACCTATTATTAGCTTCTTCGAAATGTTTAAAGCTTTGCGGCGGTTAGCCTTAAGACAACGGCTTACTTGGATCATAAGTTTTTGATTATTGTCCTGGAAACATCGCTTTACCTACTGTGTGATAAAACTGGCTTAAAATGAGTTTAAAAAGAAAACTAACAACACTCACATACGCTGATAAATTAAAAGATAGCTTTAAATTAAAAGATAGCTTCTATAGAGAAGCAGTGAAAAATGGATTGAAAAGGAAAGAAGTTGCGGCTCAGTTTGGGATACATGAGAGTACATGATCAATCATCATTAAAAAAGAAGCTGAAATCTTGAAGAAACAAGATTCACGAGAAACACAGACCCTTGATAACTTAAAACCTCTATAACTTAAAATATATTTGTGTCTCCCTTGGACTTTAACTTATCGAGGTTCTACTGTATTTACACGTGGTACCCATACTCTTCACAACGAAACACAACTTGTTTCAATAACAACTACTTCACGGTAAAAATAGGTTTAGCGATAATAGGTATTTCCCCGGGCGAACCATACGACAGACCAATTAACACAGGTAATTTCGAATTTAAGCTTATTAATATGTTTGTGTATGTAGTAGAATATAGACAATGAGACGTATAGTATGTTTTATTGTTAACTATCGATTTAAACATGAATTCCAAATTCTAGAGAGAACTTATCTTTATTCAGGACATTAACATTCCTGGCCACGATTCCTCTCTCACGTTCATTTAAAATTTAAATGTAGTTTCAGGTTCTGCACCAACAATATAATTATACACTCTATACTGCAAATTTAGAACATAATTGAAAATACAAAAGTGTAAGATTAAAATTTTGATATAAATCAAATTCGTAATTTGTTATTGCAATCGTAACTTCATATCCATACGAACAAATTTTCGGTGTCCCATTTAGACTACCTAGGTAGGTATTTGTTGTCAGGTATCTTGTTTGTACATTATACCCGTATATCTTTATGAAGATCTAGCAACAAACCTAGATATTCAAATACTCAATTTGAATATATTTCCATAATTTACTTCCGTGATTTTCGTCTAATAAATTGAAAGTGATTTCTGTGACAATCGCGTACCGTGAAATAGGGAACGGCGCACTAGATACTTAATTAACAGTTTTATTCAGTGAATTATAAAATTATGGTAGCATTGATTGCTAGATGTTTTGTACCGTTACGTACCAAGTGAAAAGTTGCATAGTAGCGGTAAACTCGTAAAACGTGCAAATCATAAAACCGGCGGGAATGGTTTATGGCACGCAACGAAGATACGAGGTTTTTCACGTAGTGCCTCCGGTTCTCTAGATTGCACATTATATTTTACCGCCATTTTCCTAGATTCACGTGAGCGAACCGTTCACACTGAACCCCGAGATATCGTTACGAGCGCCTTCGATTAATGGAACGTCTGTTAGTTTTTCTGAGCTGATGATGATTGTTTTTTTTTCTTTATTATATTACTGCACGTTGACAGTGTTACGTGTAAATTAAACATAGTTGTATAATAAAATTGTTTAAATGAAATGTTATTGTGGATGAATTCCCTTTAAGAATTACTTAAATCGCTGCTTCAATCTTGTTTTCTACTGTTTGATAAACTGGACCGTACGATATAACTGACATGAAAAGAACACTCGAAAACAAAAATTACATTAAAATTTCTATTTAAGACCTTACCCCCAGTTCAACTTCCGCTGAACTAGTTCAAACAACACGATGTTATCGTAAACCTTGAACCTCTATAAACATACCTAAACAAGGATATGATGCAACCGTAACTTTTTGTACAATCAAAACGTTTCAACTTTATTTCGAAATAGAAAGGGTTAATAGTTGTTTGTAACATTGTTTACTTTAACGAAACGACTATAATATTTCTCGTGATCACAAAAATAGCGGTAGGGTAGAGCAATCCGCAAAAAACATGAGTCAGGTCATAAAAGAACATGATGCTTACCTGATGATGGGATTGACGGGATCTGTATAGTACTTTATATTAAAGGGCCATTTTCAATGTACTTTCGTGAATCACACTGTCGTTATTGATTCTCCAAAACATAACTTCAATATAGTACCTGTTAACTCCCAAAACACAATTTAAAAATGTTATAGTTTAAACGCTCCATTAGGTACGTTCATGTGTGTCTGCAAATATACAAAAACGCATTAAATTAAAACATGTGATGGAAACGTATTTATTGCATTACGTATTGAATAATTATGTATGCGTCATACCTTAAATATATCTAAAGCCGGCCGTTTGTAGTGCAGTAGGTAATGCGCGAGGCCAGGAGTATTTGAGTTTAGAAATAATTTGAAAGTTGCCGAAAAGTGCTAGCATGTTATATAGGTCACCTTTAAATTTCAAACGTTTGTACTAGCGCACTGCACTGAGCTATAAGTCCATGCTATCCCAAAAATAGCCTCGATGGTTGCACCGTGCGCCTCTGCTTTTAAACATATTGCTAGAGATATTAATGAGATAATATATCTTTTATATTGTAAACTGAGTATATATTTTTATTCCCTTTACGATAGCACTGTAAATTCTTAGTACTGTAAGGGCCGCGTAGAAAACAATGCCTCTAGTCATTAGGTTTGCCTTTGGGACCTCTAGTTTCTAGGATATTACATGAATAAATAAAAATAAGAAAATATGCAAAAGATAATGTATATTAAATTATGTTCCAGCTCGTGGATACACAGAAGTACGCGTGGAACTGCAGATGGAACGATGGGCGGCCCGCGGCGGCTCCGTGCGGCTGCGCTGCGCACACGACGTTCCGCCACACCTTCTTGACAAAGTGGTTTTCCTTCGACACGGCACCAAGATCTTCCAGTACATAAGAGATAGAAAACCACCTTACAGGAACTTCACTACGCCCGGTGCCGTACTAAACGTATGTGATCGCCTCTAAAATGCTGGTCAAATGGAAATAGTTATGCAGAAGCCGTCTAAAAGAAATTGGCGCCTAAGTCACTATCGTTAGTCATTAAAAAGGGACATGTACAAAAATAATATTCTTTCTTGGGACATGAGGTCATCAGTCAAAAACACCAATTGTTGCTCGACGCACACAGTCGTCTGTTCCTAATTTACGCAAAACCGATGCTTTTGATAATGATGGTAACCAGACACCTAATAAACGACATATATAAATATCTAAATACACAAGCACTGAACAGATACGTATTTTTATCACATAAATAGTTTTCCAGTATCGGAATCGAATCGACCCAACAGGAACTGCATCACTTGCAACCTTATGTACTCGTATAACGTGACTAATCTCCAAACTGGTCGCAATATACAAAGCCTGGTGTAATTTATTTTGTATATCTTAAAATTCCTGAAAGTTAACGGAAGCAAGTCGCAAACAGAAGTGATAGCCACACTCTGGATAGCCAATATACGGTAGCTATTAAACTTTGAATTTTATGTACCACTCTAGAAGTTATAGGTATAGCTCGTTTGAATTTAGCGGCTGATCGAATCGGTTTCTTAAAAATGTATCAACCCACTCATAATAGTAGCGACATATTAATTTAGAATGAAAGCGTATTTCTAAATGTATAACACGTGGACAGTACGTTCTGGATACGTAGTATCGAAAGTGGTATTCAATGTTACATTTTCGCACGACACGGAAATGACCGAGGCGGATTTATATAGCACTCTACTCTACTTTTTACATAACATTTTCTATACGTATAAATTAAACTGAAGTGTCCGTTTGTAATATAAAGTAATGGCTCCTTAATGGCTTGTGAAAGTATATACTCGTATAGTTGTTATAACAAATGCGTAACTTTTAAAATTGTCTGTTTGAGTTTCACTGACCCATAGCTGATGTTATAAAGAATAACTTGGCCTACTTTTATTGATGATGTATCTCATAATATATCAATTAGTAATGATTAAAGTAGCAAGGCGCATATTCACAACTTCTTGATGTGTCGACGTGACATAGCCTATTCTATGTACTGAAATTTTAAGGCTAAGCAACGTTAAGCTTAAATTCCTCATTAAGTCCCTTCAAACGGTCAGGTCAATCAAGTTCCCGGCTTGCAGATTCCACTTTGCCTGTAAACGCGCTCCGATGTATGAACACACCTTAAAAGCCCGTGCATGGACCGAGTAATGGCCCGGTTGAAGTTAATTTTCCGGGTCAACGTTGCTTGTAGGGTAACCATTATTCTACAATTTAATGTCTTTCTTATATTACTGTATAATAATAAATAGTACACGCAGAAAAAAAAATCCTTACAAGATTCTACAATCTTACATGAATTGAGTAAGTTAGTATCGATTTTTCAATTATCGATTATATGTTATTTATTGCTTTATATACAGGTACATATATAAATTATTTTAATATTATATATCTCAAAAATTTCATATAATCACGTGTCGCAATGTTAACAATGATATATATATACTAGACTTAAATGAAATAATTAATAAAGTGACTTGCAAAATTATGGCGGTCTCGAAACGAGAGTTCATTAAAATCTTTAAAATGGTCACCTCTCAAGCAAGTTTCTCTCGGCATCTATACGACATTTAGCAGTGTAGTGGCCTTAATGAATTAAGCGTTACTGTTGGCAACTTTGTGAAATTTCTAAGTATTCTACCGACTAGTCCCGCTGCAGTACCAAGTGCTTTAAAACTTTAATAACTAATGTAGGGGTCCAGACCAAAATGTAGAATTCCTGATCAGTCACAGTATAATTGTGTTGTTACATTTAGATTTCATCATTTTTCGTTGCTTGTATTATATAGCTAATGCAATAATCCGTATTATAGGTTGTTTGTGATTATGAAAAAATCTAATTACCCATTTTTCTGGCATATTAAAAAATCAACATAACTTTAAATGTCTATATTTAAAATGTGTCTCTGTGAACTATGGAAGAGATACTCGTCTAGTTTTTGTTATGTAAAACTGGAGAATGTCCACGATTTTATTCGCCCAAACATAAATTTTTAAAGTTATTTGTATCTTCTCCTCTTATATGTATAAGCGACATTTCAAAGAAACTTTCATCACACACTTTATGAATTTTCATTCAAAATTTCACCAAGGAAAGGAAGCTACAGTTCAAATTTGTCGTCTCCAGGTTCAATATTTTAGCTTAGCGTTGATGGATCAATCACATAAACCATTTAATTTTATAAATACCGATAATGTTCCGCCGATTAATGTTTATTATACCTACTTAGTTTATGATTATTCCAGATATATGATACAAACAATAATATGCAACAAACAAAAATGTAAAATAAAAGTAACCCAGGCGAGGGTTACAGAGAAATAGTTCGAGTTTGCAACACAAAGTAAAGAAGTGCAATGCAAAAAGCGCATTTAAATTAATTCGGTGTACCTTACGTTCCATTGCATGCACATGACTCATTTGCGCGAGGAGGGCGTAACAGGTCGACCTCGCTTCCAGGTCAATCCAGGCTGCAAACGTGTATAAAAGTGTGCTTGTTAGCTATTATCATATGTTCTACTGTTTGTGTAGTACAGAGATTGATATTGAGATTATTACATGTGATTTAACGTACTCACGAAGCTCACTGCACACGTACGGCCCATACATTTCAATATCTTAGTGCTCCGTGAGCGAGCTGCTCTTCCGAATAATTTTCAGAAGCTAAAATTTTCTTTGTTGATCGGGATAAGCAAAATGATCTGCGAAATTATTCGAAAGTATAAAAGTTGGTAATATTTAAAAACTTACATTAGATTGACTTATTACATTCTATTTTTCAAAACGGCTCAGTTGGCATTAAGCTACGTTTATACATTTATATATTAGCTATTTATGAATATACAAAGATTGTTACATACATTACCCTTCCCTTTCTACGCCGTAGCCGAGTAACAATAAAAAGAAATATGGAAAGTCACGTAGCCCTGACGAGCTAACAAATGGCAAAAAACCTACAGTCAAGCTAAAGCAACGAGTAAAAGTAACAACATTTACAGATGGTTTCGTTGACAACCATAAAAATTGCATATGTTCTAAAGTTCTTGTGTGACTAAAGCCCTCTAACATAAAATAAGGCATTAATGCCCTCAAGTAGAGTATTGTAAGCATGCAGAGAAAGGAACAGGGCAGGACTTAAGAATGGAAAATATAAAGAGAAAGTTTACTGTGTAGTTTACAAATGTCTCAACATAACTTTGAATTTCTCAGTAAAATCATGATTGCTATTTTACATTTGGTAGTTTTTAATAAGCAAAGATCGCGAGCATTCTTTTCACACCTGTTACTACAGCAAACTCGTATTTAGTAAGGAACGTTCGAGCGTGACAGAATATATCTAAACGATATTCCGTTTCCAGATCGCGCTCGCCACGGAGAACTCGATAATCCTGCAGAACTTGGATTTTGCAGCGAGCGGCAGCTATTCGTGCGAGGTCTCCCTTGACACGCCCATCTACACGAAGGCGTCGAGTGAAAAACAGCTAACCGTATTCCGTACGTTCGTTATTCTAATATTTTATGTACGTCTACTATACCCCAGAGTCAACTCGTAATTTTAACGCCATGTAGTGGAAAACGTATAAGAGTCAGCTGCAAAAATAAAATCGTTTTGTCAACATTTTGCATTTTAAATAAAATGTAACGAAAGATATACTATATAATACTTATATAGATATTTTTATTACACTCGGACAGAAACAGAACAAAGAAATGTGCTCGTTACATAGATGTCACGGGTAGGATTGAAACCACGACCTCCGGTTTAGCAGTCAGGGTATGTAATCACTAAACCAAGAGGCCAGTCAATTACTCTGATAATTTAATTTAGATACGACCCACTTAATCACTCTATTTGACAATATTAAAAAAAAAACAAGTATAGTTTAAAACACCGTCCAAACGAAAATGGACAAAAAATGAAAAAAAGAATTGTAAAATGATATTTCAACTGTATTATTCATAACAAAGTACAAACATACATTTAATAAACGTGATAAATTTTTATATTTGTCATTCATTGGCTTTGTGCGCCCCTCAGGCTGTGTTTGGCTTGGAGAGTACAAAGTCGGGAGACAAAATAAAAAAAAGGAAAAAAAAGTTAACAGAATATGTATGTTACAGTAAACTTTTTGTAAACTGGCACATGACAAATGGATTGTGAGATAGGTTGGCATCGTTCACATTTTCACTAAAATAAAATTAAAATTAAAAAGATTTTCTACGTAGGTAGTTCCTTTCCATTAAATAAGCGGTTCCACTGCTTCATAGTAATAATGTGTGGACACGATGGTGTAGAAGCATATTATTTATTCATTAACATAAATTATAATTCCTTCCGGGGCATTAACTATTCAGCGGGGTGGCCGTCAACATAATTAGGGCGATCGTTCCGTCACTGTCCTATGGACTTGCGTGGACACGACCTGCTCAAGTAATTGTTTTTCGCCTCAATGATATGCGTATACATATTGTAATTTAAAATTTATTTTCACATCCGCATACGTATAAGTCAGTTGGAGCAAGTCATATAAATTGCGAACTTTTTAAATAATCAATTTACTTGCATAGCAACTTAATGACTTGAACTTAAATGTTGATGAAGAATACCAAATTTTTAGTCACCGACTATTCGCCCGATTTCTACTACAAATGCATGATTAAAAAAATCCGATTTTATAGTTTTTTTTTTGAAATTTAACAAACAAGCATGCACATACACTTCTACGCCATAGATACCTCAAGGAGGGCTTTGAGTTTTCGCGTACCTCAGGTTAAGCTCGGTAAGATACCTATTGAAAATAATTTGCTTCTGTTATAGGAATTGTGTTTAAACGACTATTGTATACGTGAAACCTGCCTCCCTAAACTGACATGGTTTCGGCGTTTGCAAAAATATAATATGCCGATAAATTTAACTACTATAACACTTATGATAAAAATACTTACTTTCCAATTTGAAATATTCACATTCAAAAATTAAAATGATATTCATAAAAGTATATTAATAAACGTTGTCAAGGCCCGTTTAATAGGCTACAAGAAAGGCGACAATGAAATCAGAGTAGATATGCAGTGTAGAAAACGACAGGAATTCTATTTCTCAAGTAAAAATATCAAATACGGTGATTTACAGTGTGCTTCTTTGCGGAAGACATGTTGCAATGGTTTATTTACATGCTTGGATCTGTTATCAACGCTGGGTCTAGTAGCAAATAATACGCGCTGCTTTTTATTGAGAATAATTCGTTTCCGAACCTTTCCGTCGTAGCTTACTGATTATATATTCTAATCCGAATAACTTTAGGAGATTACCAGAGAAATCAGTATCACGTGCAACCATATTCGTCATAACTCATAACACTATTGTAACGATTTATGTACGTACCTGCTGTAAGCCCGTAATTGAGTAGGCTAACAACGTTACTAAAGTTGTATCACGAATGATAATTTTCATCACATTTGTTTTTTTTCCAGATGGGAAATATCTATTCTGAGTGCCAAAGATTTATAGCTAATTTGATGTTAGAAAAATTGTTTGTAATAATAGTCTTATAATTTACTTGATTATTTTTAACAACTGGCGGTGAAGTCGCGCCACCTCCAACTGTTTTAATGACGACGTTTTACTACAATTACTTAGATTAATAATAAATAACATAGCTAACTTTAGGAGGCGAGTTGTTAGTCTATCTGGCGGCGACCTTTTACATCGTAATAAAATCATTAATCACCAACCGCGACGTAACTGTGGAATCGGTGTGCTTTGAGCCGAAAATTCTTTAAGACAAATATCAGAGCTCAGGAGCCATTAAAGCAGAAAATGAAATGCTTAGTAAGGAAATTTCCAGCTTGAACATCAAATAACACAAACAGCTAGATGCTGAAAACAGGTAAATTGATGAATTATATAAACTTTGTTATTTATATAGTGTAAGGAAGACAGTACATAAATGAAGGTAGATGCCGGTATTTGACCGCGGTAAGACCGTCGCCACACTTATTTTTAAGAAACATAATCAGGAACACTGGACCTATCTGGAAGATATGATAAACTTTTTTTTACAATTTGGCAGACAAATAGGCAGACGGGCCATGTCATGAACATGTTAGGGACATAGAGATTCGACTAAATACTTGCGAATGGTAACGCCACAAGAGACGGGCGTAGAAGTAAGTCACGGAGTTACATTATATATTAGGTACTTGCTATTGAACTCGGCATTAATGCTATTTCAACTCGAATGAAGAATTCAAAGGCTATAGTGAGTACCGTGTACTAGACCGTTGGCTGTATTTGTAACGCAAAATAAATTTTTGTTCATTATTCTTATTCATTAGTAAAAATTCAAACAATATTTTTGTGAAATCACATTACAGTCAATGATTTTCCAAGACGTGACATTCTTAATCCATTACGAACGGGATTTTTAATGTCACAAAATGATTATAAGCGTACCGATAATATTAATCAACAAGATAATGGCTGTTGAGTATGAGATTTAATTTTTTAATCTGGAGCATGATTGTTATCAACTCCTATACATACAATGCGACATACGCGTTATAATGATAATTACATATGAGACCTAACCATTTTCATTTGTTTAATTAATCACATGCGTTGGTGATGTCATAGCGTGATATTGATTATGTCGTATTTGTACTATTTGTATATGTTAGTTGAAAACAACGACAAGCGATAATTAAAGCATACCAAATTACAATTACGAACAAGCTGCGCTCAAATGATGAACATTGCAATTAATTACTGGAGTAAGTTTTATCAACTAAAACTTACTCCAGTAATTATTGTGGATGTTTCTGTATCTTCTTTAATTGACTTTTGATCAGTAATAGAGACACATATAGAAGTCACTTGATAACTGATAGAAATATACGCTTCTTATTCAACATTGTTGCAAACTAGATCATCTGAATGTTCTTC
Organism: Passova gellias; assembly: GCA_018249975.1. Classification (NCBI taxonomy): domain Eukaryota; kingdom Metazoa; phylum Arthropoda; class Insecta; order Lepidoptera; family Hesperiidae; genus Passova; species Passova gellias. The sequence goes on from DWUN01000353.1 coordinate 12,466, forward strand.
ATTTTGTGATACGCTAAATGTTATTTTTAAAATACAGGTAGGTATTTATTCTGAAGTGAAGGCACACTTTTTAGGTTTTTTATCGTACATTTGGTGAGAATATTAGACATTACTATACCCATAGGAATAATATGCATATAAAATACTAAAAATATTATTTCTTTAACTATTGAGTACACTGGAAAATGCATCACGGAAATTTACATGCAGGATATTTTGTTCATAGGTTTATATTATATAAATGATCTATTAACAATCCATTTTACTAAAGCGACGAATTTTTGTTGAAAGCGAATAATGTAGGAGAAAGGACAATATCTTTTGCAAACAACGAGAAATTTCGTAAAGTAAGATTAATCACCGGTAGACGGATGAGAAATAAATTCATAATATTAAAACATCCCGCCATTTTTCAGTATACGCTTCGAAACGGAAATACTTAGATTTCGTGTTTAATTTTTTTATTTGCATATGCAGTATTTTCATACAAACTTATAATTTTAAACCAAACAAACTTTTAGTAAAGTTCAATTAAAATGATCTGAACAACTTAATTCGAAGCGATTTATATAATTTATTTTAATGTCCTTTAGAGTAATTATTTTAATTCTGGTTACTAGTTCTTCTAATATTGAAATATTTATAATGTCTTAGCAAATGCAGTTTGCGTAAATTTTAGATAGTAACCAATAGCATTTCTATCCGGAGACTACATAAAACTGCATCAAATACAAGCGATTCATATATACTTTCATGCTTATACTTATACTTATGCTTACAATATCTGATCGATAAATGTATAAGTAATATCTAAACCTACGATAATCCAAAAATGAAAAATTACCCGCCGAATAACCTATTTTTTGTGTATTGTCGAAGACTCGGGTAGTTCAAATTCAAATATGATGAAGTTTTCTTTAATTTAAAAAAAGAACGATATAATAACCGGTACACTCTTTAGACCCTCAGAAACATCACCCTCGAATTGACTTCCCAACACGCTACCTTAGCTTTGGTGAAACGCTTCGAGTCAACTGCACTACGGCACCCTCATTCCCAGCCCCGCACATCACATGGTTTATCAATGGAATGAAGGTAAATATACCAGTACCTGGGCCTACATACCTTCTATTAAGATATTTTTTTGTTACGTTATTTTATTGCATAACTATCCAATGTCAATGCTGACATACAAAATTGCCTACATGTTATTGTCTATAAAGAAATAATAAACAAATAGCAGTACCGCTAGCTCAATTCACTTAATTTGTAAGAAAACATATTTCTAGTCACATAGCATAGAACAGCTGAATCAGCAGAGTCTACATCAAGACTGACAACTAGTGTAGAAAACTATTGTTCTCTCCGGACCCTTTTTACCATTACGCGCTCAAAGCGAGTCGCGTAATTCTCACTATGGTGTGAATGACGTGTAAACGTTCGGCTGAAGCAGCTCGCAATGTTTTGTTAGTAACCACACACCATCCAACAGTTTTGAAACCATCAGTGTATACTTGTCTACATGACATACGAGAAAAGAGAAAAATTAACATTGTTTCAGATGGACGAACTAGCAGCTCATTCACATAAGTACCGCGTATCGACAAACGAAAGGAGCGGTAGACGGTTGCAGCGAATTTTCGATCAGCCAGAGATCGCTGGCACTTCCCCGCCCCCAGTACTGGCCTTGACTCACGTGTCACATATAGCTACAAGGCTTCCGGGTTGCAGTCTCAAGGAAAACCAAGTAGTTCACTTGAGTACTCTCTTTATGCCTATCAGTTACAGTATCTTTGTTATTTTTAACTATCCCTGTTTCTTAGCCATAACCAGGAATGCGTCGAATCTTAGTAAATATCGCCAACCTCTTGGCGTTTATTAATCAAATTATCTAAAATCAAATAACAAAATTCTACTTATATCAGTTGTTTACTATGAACTAAGTTGGAATGACTTTAATGCCTGTAAATCGTTACATACTATGAGTAAGTACCTACATACGAGCCGAGAATTTTTACATTGTGTAAATTACAACCACCATTATCACCTGTAGCTCTCATGAAAGACAGTAGCTTTTTAAAATTAAACCAAGATGTTCCGACACCGCACCATGCCATCTGATAAAAAATGCAATAGAAACATGTAAAACTTACCATGCCATGCCTCATTTATCGTAATGACAGTATATATCTTAAATAAACTACAAGTGCTCTTTTGCAGATGGCTGAAATAAAAGAACCAGAAGAGTCCAACGACATATTAAGTTCCAGCCGACATAAAGGACGCCGACCAAATCGCAGTCGTGACCTTTATGTCACAGTTTCAGAGTTGCAATTAGTCGCAACTGGAAGATTAGAAGTGACCTGCGTTAGCACGATACCCGAATTTCGAAGCATAGAAGATAAGTTTGCGGACGTCAGAAATGACACAATTATAGGTAAAAATTTGGCAAAATGTATCAGGAAAAATTTATTCTATTGCCTACAATATTATTCGTATTAATAGTTACCTATATTCATGTTTGTAAAATCATAATAGCATATGTGTCCTGGGAACACTCCAGGCGTTAGATCCGATAAACCTCTCTCTTTCGAAGTTCGGCTTATCCATTTGGATCATATGATCATAATATGTACTCGCCTACAACATCGACAAAAATGCAATCAACAATAATTGCTGCGGTTATGATACTGAACGTTAAATATAATTTTTGTCTTATCCATGGTTTTCTTATGACCCATCAATGATTACGGGTTTAAAGTTATAAAGTTATTAATATTACTTAACTAAAAGTTTTGCCGCTAGTGTTTCCCCCTTGCAAGGTCGGTTCCAACCGGACCAACACAGACATACTTGTGGTTTAAGAAATTTATTCTCATTAAGAATATAAATTCACCTACATGAGAACTTATTATTAATTAATACATATTTAAAATAACGGTACTGCTTTCGTTGGGTACATAAACATGCATACCTACTATACATCGATCACGAAGTAAAATCTTAGTAGAATCAATGAATTAACTGTTAGGATTAAAGTAGGTATTACTTCACATCACAAATTATACATTCAATGCCAGCGGGTAGAATGACGAACTGCGAAATATATTGTACACACACACCTTGCCGCGGAATGCTTCAACTGACTCTTGCACTGAATGACACGTGATATTTGGATATCTCTGCTAGTATTAAAAAACAAGAAAGTAGATGTATGTCTAATAAAATATTATTCTTTTTTTCTTTAGCCCATTACATTAGTAATATATTCTTTATATTAAATTGGATTTTTTCAGTGGATGTCATTCGCCCGTCAACTTACTCGCAAGCGTCTACAAACCTGACCACTGTCGGTTCGAACACATCGAGAGCGAGCAGAAGCATACCAAGCTTATTGATTATATTAATATTAATTAATTGTTACAAACTTGTTTGATACTCATTTTATAATAGGTATGGTTATGACTTTTTAATATACTTATTTACTTTTATTAAACGGGCTGTGATAAAAATATTTCGCGATCACCGAACTTTTTTATTGTGTCGATTATTATTATTACACAGCTTGAATATACTTAATATGTTCATAATTTGGCATTCAAGTGGCGACTGCAAACAGTGAAGAACGATTGTCTTCGTTTCATAAGTTGCCACAGCGGATACAAATATTGAATTAAAATATATACCCGGGTAATATGTACCTACCCAGTTGTCGAAAGCTATTATTTAGAAATAAATTTATTTACATCACATATAATATAAATTAGTATTTAATTTAATAATAAACGACGGCTTATAAGAACCAAGTTTAGCGCAACTTCCATTAAACTTGAATCAACGTTACAATCCTCCATCCGTCCTTGTCGTAATAAGACGGCGTGTGCTAAGCCAGTCGAAGGCACACCTTGATATATGAAGCTCAAAAACTTGGGCATTTGTACCTAAAGCCAAAGGATGGGAATACGGAAGTTAAATCTATTACCATATTCTATCTATTACTATATTGGTACATTGGAATAGTTACAGCCTCTAAACAATTTTGACTTGTAATAATTGACGGAAGTAAAATATTTATCAAACTTATGTACAACAAATAATAACAGTAATAATCCAGGTAATTTGCTCGTCATATTTACAATTGTAGTAACAAGTTGTTACAAAAAACGCTCTTATTACTATGTCTAATAGCAAACAAAAATAAACATCTTATTTAAAGAAAAACCATACAAAAAATAGTTAGGTACTAATCGCATGTCAAACGAACTCTTAAACTTTCAACTCAGTAAACTTATCCTATTTTGTCACAGATCCACTGGGGTAGGTTAAGTTGGATCGGAAGGTATTAGTAAACGGCCGAAACGATGGGGAAAGCGAAGCGAGCACGCGATATTCGTCACATTTCCTTATTAGGGATCAGCAATAACAACTCGAATATTTTTTCTAACCTTCGCAACAATTCATTTCATTAATAACAACGGCAATCAAATTTTCTATATTGTTGCTGATTACCTGAATAATAAATAATTAAAAAGAAACATAGTAAAAGGTGAAGTTTTGCACCAGAAAATATTTCAACAGAAAAATGTAGTGTCCAAAGTTTAAAAAGTACAGGAAAATACTAATCGTTAATCGATTATCTTCAATTATACAAAACCTAAAAGAGCATTTGATTAAAAGATCAAGAACATACGTTGTTGGTGTAGTTGAGAAGAGTAAGAATTTATACCCGTTTTCAGTAGCTGCCTGTATATGCAATGCGTACAAATAATGTTAGTGTTATTATAAATAAATTTTATTCAATTGAGAGCGGACCAAGTACCACAAGCCGTTCATAAAAATAAGGCATACTTACTTTAAAATGGCAACCCTCAGTGGTTAAGTAAACATTTCCTTAAATATTACTATGTAGTTATTTAAGATTAGGTATATAATAGCATTACATATTGGGTATAAAGAAAAGTAGATAGATACTCAGCGTTTTCAATACCTAACAAAATGCATATTACTTACATATATAAACCACTATTACTTGTAAATTATAAAGGGAAGAAGATAAAAAACTATACCTAATGGAATCAATGCATTTGTAAAAAAATCTCGATCTTACTTTGGATATATTTTGCTTTAATTCAAACATGAAACTATTAAATGGGTACTTAACATTAATCTATCTGCTATCGATATTTGCCGAGATTTCTTCTAGACAATATAGAGTAGGTAAGTACCTACTACAATCTTTGTTCGACATTTTGTGTTTAATGGTGCCATTTATGTCTTATATTTAGATCCTGTCTGCATTAATGGGGTTGTCTATGTCCTTATTCTTTTGTACCTTATATTTTGGAAACAATTTTAAAACACTAACAAACAGAAAATCAGAAGTCAACCCACGCGTTCTAGTCTAAATAAATCAAATACTTCGTGTATCTACTTAAATAATCTTAAATATCAATAATATTGTTTAATGTCTTACTGAAATATGTAAGACAAGAAGTATTCTATTAAGGATGTTCGTAAATATAAATAATTCCTATGTAGGTATACATACTTGCGGAGATAATAAAACTACAATTGTAACTAACTAGATATAAAAATTAGGAAATCACGTTTAAAAATTGATTTGCTACAGATCTAAGCACGTGATAAAAAAGGCTTTGACATTAAATTTATATTACCATTATCGTGCCTAGATTTTATTAAAATCGCCAAACTATAACATATCATTACTCCTTGGGAGATCCCATAGGCTGTAAGTAAATTTTATTATCATTTATGGATATGTATATATGAAAGCAAACAAGCGCTCCTTATTTACTTGGGATCAAATATTTTTTAGGATTTTAGAAAGACATGTTAGTATTTACATACTTTTTTGCAAAGTTTTGGGCTTAATGTGTTAGCTCTATTGTAAACTTGTGGACAGGGCGGAGAATTTTTATTTTTAGCGAATAAAAGAAATCCTTAAAAATACACATCGGGATGATAAGTATTCGATACGTCTAGCGTGCTTCCTAATTAATACCAAGTAAAAAGATACAACCTCCTTTCCTCACAAAACGTCATATTATTTATTGGGGAGGGTTAAGCCTGAAATCCACGGCAGTACCATACAAAGCTATTATAGCTAGTTTTTTTGGTTATAAATGTCACCTGATACCTACGGTTAGAATACACAGTGCCTTGAATGATAGTTTCGATATCGAATGCTACGAGTATTAGGAATTCGCTCTCGCCAGAATCTGCAAATATCGTATAAAAATCTTCTGAATAAATGTAGGTATGTATATTCAGCCCGCCGTAACCCATGACAGTCCTAACATGCAGAGGCATCCGTTCCCCTTATCGATTCAAGACAGCAGCTGATCGAAATCTATTAGCATGTCATAACGTCATCGTCAAATACCTACTTAAACTGTTGTCAGTTTACACAAATTAATCACGGTTTTATAATATCTAGTCACCATTTTATTTTCACTAAACATTGTAGCAAGTCAATGTACGTATCTTAGTGCGGTTAAGGTTAACACTTTTGCAAAATAACGTTGTAAAACTGTGATAAGGCTTATTTACCTTACAAAAGGACAAGCAATGACGTACCCCGATCTTCTTAATTAACCAAAAAATACTAAAATAGTGTTCTGTACACAACAAATGATATGCATCCGATTTGTTCACAAGATTACACAAAAGATTTAAGGATAGCTAGTTGCTATTTATTATTTAATAACAAAAATGAAAGAAACGAAACTTGTATGTTAGATATGTAAGTAAGAATTGAAAAGTCTTGTATGCGTACGTCAATTCTTCAATTTTATCTGATACTATCGTCAATAGGTATGATAGTAACTATTATGTCAAGTCAATAACTTGATTTTATTTTACTAATTAAGAAAATAAACAATGTAAAATTACTTTGTCTTTTATTATCCACTCGGGTATTACTGCGCGTCACGAAATGGGAGCAGCCATGGATGGAAAAAGAAAAATTGGAAACTTACAACAAGATATTTATTGCAAAGAAGTAAATATTTTATATAGGACATACTCTTTTAAATCGAACAATAACTAATACAAAACAAGTATCGTTCATAAATATGATGTGGATCCATAGTTATAACTAGTACAATTTACACGAAATATGCATATCTTACAATTTTCACTTCAATTGCAAATATTTTTCTGGGTATAAGACGAATCTCTTAATCATAAGGCATCAGTGGTGTGGAATAAATTTTGATTGTATCGTATTGTAAACTGTCTTAGATTGATACCAACTCCATTGTGCACCTGAGATAATTTTGACAAGTAAATGACTAAATTAATTAAATTAACAAATACTAATAAATCACCCCTAACATTGATTGACGCAACAGTAGCCGAATAATACTCCAGTGAAATGATTAAAACTCAACTTTGTATGTAGGTACATAGCTTCACAATTACAACAACATTAATTCACAATAGAATTATTATTCTATTGTGGATCTTGTTTTTTAATAGTCGGATCTACGTATAATTGTTGTATGTAGAATCGATCCGAGTCTGTATCTAGTAACAATAAACTCTAACGATACTTGTAATTACAATTCAGGGAAAGAATTTCATATTTTATTTATAACCTACATAAATTACTAATGAAACAAGGATAAAGGAATAAAATCGATAACTAATACTGTATTTATAAAATTATACATAAGTACAAGACATACACAGAAAATATCCATGACTTCGTTGTGCTATTTTAATCAAAGGAAAGTAGGTATGGTGGAATTGCACTTAATTTTACTATTCAACTATGACAAGTATATTCACAATGGAATTATAATTCACTAAATGATTCCAAATATCTAGCGACGTAGGTACACGATGGACGTAATAACTGTAATGTTATCGACATTCTATGGTAAAAATTGTATTATGAAATGTTTCATTTCTACAAAAATTTACTTACAAATATCTTGAAAAGGAAAAACAAACTCTTTAACGTACTTACTATTCTGGACTGCATCATTTTTCGTAAAAAGGTATCTTTTTACGTTTACCGACAATTATCATATCCCTATAATAAAAGGATATTACGTAGGTCTGTGCACAGATTTTTGATTGGTTTTGTATAAATTTAACTATTATTCCCTAATACGTTATATATTAAAGGAAAAAAATTAACGGTTTTTTAATTTTAATTTTTTGGGAAAATCGAGATCTTCATAACCCTGACAACAAAAGATCAGTGACTGATGTAACATAAAAATATAGATTAAAGATATTGTTCACATCAAATAATAATAATTGATTAATTAATCATTAAATAGTAAGAATAAAATATATCACAAAACATATAATACATTTCCTCCTTGAACAAATGCATGTGGTTACTGCGACCACAGGTAACATAGACTAAAGAAGGAATAACACAGAACAGCCTAAAAACCCGAACGCAATAAATATAGCACAGGTAACGACGCCAATTCGTGGACGCCCCACTACAAAATATGCGTCTCACTCAACCTACGATTTAAAGTTAATTTACTCCGCCAACTCTCTCTAGCGAGCAGTGCTGGCTTATCACTACGACTGCAGGAAGATTTTAATAGACTCTAGGTCGCATATTTTAAAACTGCTTAGTAATTTACAAACAGAATGTGTGCGGACAACTTAATTGACTAAAAAAAATCTTAATTCTAAATAAATATGTCATAAAAACAAAACACATTCATTTATAGATCAATTAATATAACAAGCGTGTATGTGCCAATAGCATTTTATAGAAAATCGTTTCTAACGATTCCGGTCACCCTGAATTTCAAATAAATCCCATAAATTTATTTTTTTATTTCATTTCATTTATTTTTACATTCTTCATGTTACGAGTATAAAAACATTTGCAGTAATATCTCTGCCCTTTTCGTTGATTTAAGATGTGTTCAAATAAGAGTCCAAAAAAATCTTGAAGACCTTATGGAAAATCTTTTGCATTTATAATACTAATATGAATCGGAATCATAAGACTCATTTACGGTTAAAATTTTAAAGTTCCATAGAGGTTAGACAATGCTATGTTAGGCAAATCTGAAATATATTCTATTACTTAGTATAAATAATATTTAATTCAGCCTAATTCACATACATGGAATGTTAACTATAAAATACAAGTACTAAAAGCAGGCATTAAAAGAACTGCATACACTATTACTCTATCAGTGCCATTGGTGAATAAAAGCTTTCTTTCATTTTATTATTGGTTTTAAAAACTATTGAGGCTTAAAGGAAACAAAATACGCTCAATCCAAACTCATGTCAGGTACCTGCATAAGTATAGTTTTCTAAATTTCCACACAATTTACACAATTCTGTATTTACAAAATAAAATTGTTTCTAATCTAAAATGTAAGTATTGAATTTAGTTTGTATTAAACGAATTGTACATTGAAAAATTTACAGATTATCTAATGAGGTCATCAAGACTTTATCGCATTCGCTTAAGCAAATACGAAACGTTCGTTAAGTCTCCCGTGCGCTGTCCAAAGATAACTGTTGTGTTTTATAGATCATAAAATAGGTGCATAACACAATGTAATGAATATAGGAATTACGGCGATTTATTGTCTAACTGCAACACTATTTGATTAGAAACGACTTTAGTGGCTACGGAAGCATTGGGAATGAGGAAACGATCCATGTCTTTTATCAGAAGATTGTCACCATCTGGTATTCCATATTTGAAGGTTATCAATTCGGGATGTCGCTTTTTAGCGGTAATTTTAACAATGGTCGAGAGGGGCCTTCTAGACAACACTTTTGCTAGGCCGCGCTTGTTTGGTATTTCTCGCAGTATAATCAAATGAGTCTCCGTCACGACGAGATAGGAATCGAACATGTAACCGTTGTACAACACTTCTTGACACGGAAAGCTATTGACCACGTTGTTTCCTTTGAGAAATGGTTGTATTTCTACAATTTCCTCTAATGAATCAGAATATGTCGTATCGCGTCGGCCATCCGAGTGGCAGTCCTCATCTTCATCGTTGATACTGAATACCGGTGGGACGTTTCTGTATCTGCTTTCCTTTCTGTCGCCAGCGGAAACATGCCATTCGCCATTATTCACTGTTGAATTGGGATTGACTATATATTCTATTAACTTCCCTTTCATTTCCTGACTCTTTGCCTTCATAGCTGACGATAGTTTACCGAAGAGTTGTATTGCTGGTATATTGTCCCTGATTTTGTTGTTACGCAATTCAGTACTGACGTTATTGTTATTCGGTGCGCAAACAAGGCAGGTTGACGTATTATGGTCTTCCAAACAATCAGTCATGTGTGGCCCAAAATAGTCATGTATTGCAACAAATCCTCCATCCAACATAGAAACATGTTTGGTATTCTTCTTCAGAAATGATGCAACAACCATATGTGCATAACTGTCCTCTTCAGTTCTACCTGAACCTACGAAACACAAGTGTTCACCGGCAGCTAGAGACCCAGCGGCGAGAGCTTGTCGCTGAGCATTGAGCAAGCCTTGTACCGCTGTATTGAATGCATTGGGCTCTTGTAACATCAAATTACAATCCAAGTGAAAAGCAGTGGACAAGTGTCCGGCATTATACTGTTCGGCAGGACGACAGTCAACTAAGAAAAATTTTACACTGTCAGCATCAGAGACATCTACTGTAGCACTCTCAATCAATTCATGTACTGCTACAGGCAAACACAGAGCCTGGGAGTACAGCTTTGAGTTTATTTCTAAACCGCTGCTAGAAAACAATACTTCTAAGACATCCTCTCTAAATGATACTGGTGTCTTCAAAGAATAGTAGTGAGCCAGCGAACAAAAATCAGAAACATCATTGGCTTCTAAATCTGCAGGCATCTTGCTTAAAGTTTGTATAATCGCAGTTTTATCTTCGTTTTTCATTTGTAATATTTGTTCTCTTCCATTGATTATCATAATCAAACAGAGAAAAAAGATGAAAAAAGGATCTGATCTCTGAAAATATAAATCCCACATGAATAATATAACTTCCAAATTACAAGTTCCAGCGAAGAGAGACCTTAACCATGGCATACAATATTGTTCTGGAGTGATGCGCTTGGTGTCCAGAAAGGAGCACAGTTCAGGGTCATGATATTGAATCACCAGTCTCAATATATGGAATGGAACGCCATTGGTTACACATCCGTTGGGAATATATAATTTTATCACTTTCTCAAATAAATTGTAAGTTTCTGATCTTGGCAACTTTAGGCTCAATAATGGATACAAAATCTCAATCCACCCATTACTGGAACTGTAATTTATTGATTTTGATTTACAATAGAAAGTTATGATCGATTCTATATCAGAAATTACCGATAGTTTTTCATCATCTTCATTGTCAAGCTTCCTTGCAAATTTCTTTACATCATCTCTAAGCTCATTTTGATTTTTTAAATCGAATATCTCATCAAAAAGAAGCAGTTGATTGCCAGCATCTTGACAATTTAAACAAACCAGCCAGACATCGGAGCGTAGATTTTCAGGGATCTTTTTACCTTTCGTTATTCCATTAATTTCTTGTGGTGTACATCCATCTAGTAGCGCAGCCTCTAGTTCGATTAACCTGAAATCACAGTAACATACTATCTCTATATGACTATATTAGAATTTAGGGTTTATAGGCTGCTTTGATAGTGCTTTCTGATATAAATATATTGCACCTCTATTTCTCTTAGCACTCCCTGAATAACAACATACCTATCTACTTAACTGTCATAGCCATTAACACTAGATTTACCATATTTTTATGTACATCTACAACCAGTCAAAATGACCGGTGTATAAGCAAAATGCTTATTGTGACTTCCAGTTTTT